>CAUYON010119039.1:0-38519 GCA_963573935.1 Arctocebus calabarensis
TGAATATTGTAAATCACAGATTTAAGTGTGCACATGACTGCAAAAGTATATAAGGTAGTGAGAAATAAAGTTAAGGAGTTATTTGCCACAAAAAGAGCTCGTAGCCTGTTTCTTGCGCTTCTGAACATTGCAGTGCGGACATACACCTGAGGCAAAGCTATAGCCCCTCGCGTCTCCGGTCACGCAACACATGAGAAAGTAGAGGGTAATGAGAACATCACTATCACTGCGGAGGATGCTGGAAAATCCTGTTGTGGAGTTGGCACAGTTGGCAGAATGTCAGCTGTGAAAATGTGGATGACCCCGTCACTCCCTGAAACTGTGGCTCCAAGGGAGGTGCCTGGATGGGACCTGAGTGTTATGAGGTATTCCCTTCTGTTTGCAGATTTTGGAAAGACAATTTAGAAAAAGATGTGATAGGAAATATATGGCCTGGAGGGGAAAATGAAAGGAAAGAGACTCAGTCCAAAAATTTGGTTTATCAAAGATTGGGTAAGTGATAAGGTGATAACTTCTAGATTTCAGACTGCTAAATTACATATTTAATAACACTTGGACCTGGATGTTATGACACTTCATGACTCGAACATTAGTGACTCATCTCTGAATCAAAACCAGCCGTAGAGGGATTTGACCGTTCAGCTTTTGCTGCAGGTGGTCTTAAGGGTTGGTAGCCATATGTTCCTGGCTTCCCTGATAGTCATTTATATCTGTCTTCCCGATATAATTAGTAATAATGTCCCTTTTACTATCAACATCAGTTTGGATAATAAAATGCTGTTGATACACAGACTAATCCTGTCTTCTCAGGCGGATAGAGAGAGAGAGAAAAGAAGAGAGTGAATGAGATATTGAAAAACACATTGAAAGGGACAAGGGAGGGGAGGGGGGAGAATGGGTGGAGGGAGGGTGATTGGTGTGATCACACCTACGGTGCATCTTAGAAGGGCACAGGGGAAAATTACTAAACGTAGAATATAAATGTTTTCATATAGTGATTAAAAGGCCATGAAGGCTATGTTAAATAGTAAAATGAAAATATTTCAGAATGTATATAGAGTCAGCACATTGTGCCCCATGATTGCACCAATGTACACAATTATAATTTAGTAAAAATTAAAAAAAAACTCCTTTTTATTCTACTGTAGCATTTAATAAATGTTATATACCTAGATAAATTAGTTGGCAATAAATTAACTTCTCTAAGCCATGAAGTCTGTTTGAAACACTAGCAGGGCTTATGTTTACAGGCTTAAGAAATGTAGAACATAGATGTTTTGGTACAATAATCAAATAAATGAGGTGAAAGCTATGTTGATTGGTTTGATCTAACCATGTCAGAGTGTATTAAAAAAAAATCAGCACATTGTACCCCACATATGCATGAATGTACTCATGATGTATATGTATTTGACTTAATGAAAAAAAAAAAGAATTTTCCAGTATTTTTCCCTCAAACTTCATTACTCCTCACTCTATAAATAAGGACAATAAGTAACACACACAGAACTTTTCCTTTGTCCTCTTCTGCTGCTGTCCCTAGGTCTCCCCACAGAAATGAAAACCTCACAAAACACATGCCACCCCCATCCTAATCTTACTTTTGGGATTTAGAAATCCTATCTCAAAGATGACTTCTTCCATAAAGGCCTTTAATGATTTCCTTCAACTGGTTGTCTCACAGATTTTTACCCCCAGGATATCTATTGCAGATAGTTAGAGAATTCATGTGATTCTTTCTTGAGTGGATTATTTTCCTTCCCAAATTAGTGAACAAAGATCAAACTTTCCAAAATTCAAAGTGATTTTCCAAAGTTGAGCAGTCACTTGTTTTTTTCCTCATTTGTTTTTTACAAGATTACTTACAGAAAGGGAAAACAATGCCAGAACTTGTCACAGAATGGAGAAAAAAAGTTTTTATTCCATTGAGCAGCTGAGAGTCTCCTGAGCCAGCACCCATCAATTTCAGACCTCTTACCTAGCTATAAATATATCCTCTGGGTGGTTTTATCTCAATTATCAAGGTAATTGTCACAACTGTTTTCTTCACTGGGGCTATAAAGAACTGGTATAAATGCAGTTATTATTAAAGTTAAGTGATTAAAAATATAAATTCCTTCTCTTTATATTGCATTTCCTATCAGCATTTTCATGCGCATTGTCAACAGTAAAAAAAGATTATCCAAATTTGAAACAACAAAAAGATATGGATTCTTTCAGATATGGCCTTGCTTTGATGCCCTTAGGAACCTCAAGAGTAATTATAAAATTGGAATATGGAAGGTTTGCTGAGCACACGACTTTTTCCTTAAAGATAATAGAATGCAAATGTTCTTTTCCTACATTTTTTATGTTTCTTTTTTTCATAGCAGGAAGTCTTTCTCACCATTTCTCCCTCCTCAGCTTTCTATAGCTGTTAGCAGGAAGTTACCAATTTCATTTCAAAAAGATGTTTTAAATGGTAGCTCATGAGTAAGTGGGTAATTCTCCACTTATAGGATCATCACTGTAGCATAATCAACCCCTGAAATTTCTCTGATGGATTACACGATTGGATGCTTGTCACACACTGTATGTACCAACCTTACTGCTATGCAACAAAGTCACATTCTCAGTTGTGAAATACATTCACTTTTAAGAAAACTTGTAGCGCATAATAAAAAAAGTTCTCATTTTAGAATTGTTGTTTTTGACTAGATAATAAAGTGAGTTCGCAAAAGCTTTTAGAATTTTGCAACTTGGTTAGCTTGCAAAAGTGTAAGGATCATTTATTTAAAATCATTGCCTTACTTAAAATCTTGGTAGTGAAGATCTGTTGATACAGTAAATACTTTCATAGAAATTATTTGAAACCTTAATACTATTTTTTGTAAGAATGCAAAGAAATAATAAAAATATTTCCTCATCCATATTGAGAGGAAAAAGTACATTTTATCAACTTCATTAAAATTCTGCAATGCAAGACTTTTCTTTTGGAATCAAAACACAATAAAAAGAGTACAAGACTAAACTAATAGTTAATAAATCTGTCGATCCTTTATTATGTCTTTCTGCATAGAAGCACTATGCAGTATTTTAAATAATATTTGCAGTTGAAGAATTGTGATGCCTATAAAAGAGTTAAGTCAATCCTTCTTACAAAAATCATTCCCTTAAATTTGTACTTCAAAATGTCTGAGGGTTAGCATTTCCAACAACTCACAGTCTCATTAGCCTTTCTTTTTTTTCCATGACAGGGCCTAGAAAGCTAAAACACCTTCCTAGACAGTCTTGACAGTAATAGTAACTGCTAAATAAAACTAGTACCTACGTAGGAGGCCATTGATTTGGTTTGATCTCCCACACTAGGGACAACTCACCAAACCAAAATGGATCATTCATGTTAAATTTCCACAACAGGAAGATGAAACTAAGTTGTTTATCTGACCTTTGGAAGAAATAGGAAAGTGAGAAATAATGGTCAAATCCCCAAAAAAGCCAATTTTAACTGGCATGATAAGAAAATTTCCTCTGCTTTAACCTTTACAAAGAAAGCAACTTTGAAACAACCAGTCAGTTTCTGTACTCTATTTCTGCTTTTCTCAGTCTTTTCTGACTAAAAAACCAATCTTCTCTGCTCAGCTCATTGGAACACTTATTCTACTTTATAGAATGAGATGTTTTTATAGAATGAGAAGTTGCCTGATTCTAGAATCACAAGTAAAAACTAATTAATATCATTAAACTAAATTTGTTGTGATTTTGGCTCTTGATATGATAGCTCTGCTCAGTGAGATGTAGGCTAAAATTCCCAGGTAGTACATTTTTTTTCCTACTTATAAAGTCAGGAATGACAAAGTTCTTTGCCTTTTCATTTTTCGCCCTGTGCCTTTATTTATTATTTATTTGTCCAGCTGTGGACACAAAATGCCTATTTTGTGCCAGTTGTGTACTTCAAAATGTCTGAGGGTTGGCATTTCCAACAATTCACAATCTCATTAGCCTTTCTTTTTTTTCCATGACACGGTCTGGAAAGCTAAAGTACCTTCCTAGACAGTCTTGACAGTAATAGTAACTGCTAAATAAAATTAGTTACTTGATTAGTTAATTGATGACTGCAAGTACAATAACACATCTGGTAACCATAAGAACAAAAGCAAGATACTCATGGAACTTAGGACATTCCACCCCAAAATATGACATAGGAGACCAGAGTATTCTATTCTAGAATGTTCCTTTTTGGCAAGTTAATTAGTTTGAACTTTATTCCTTAGCTCTGGCCCTTTCTCCATTTTCAAAGTCAGAACACAGCATCTTCAAATTCTTCTTACCCCTGACTCTGCCTCTGTTGTCATATACCATGGACTTTCCTGTCTCCCTCTTTCTCTTATAAGGACCCTTGGGATTATATTGGACTCACCAAGATAATCCAGAATAAATTTTCTTATCTCAATGTCTTCAACTTAATCACATCTACAAAATCTCTTTTGCTATATAGGATAACATATTTATAAATGCAGGAGTTTAGAACATGGACATTTACGAGGGACATTATTCTGCCAAAAATAATACTCATTTCTACTGCCAGCAAAAATACAAAATTAAATGCTAGTAATTTAAACATTGCCATGAAAATAAACCAATGTTCTTATTATAAAATAGCAACATTATATTGGGTCTATAAGGAAAATTGCATTTAAAAAATCTATAAAACATTCTAAGAACTAGAAGTGACTTTCACATGTTTAAAAGTGACTCTTGCACAGCACAAATACAATTTGGTATAACTGGGATTCATTTATGATTTTAATTTAATAAAAGCATAGAGGTTGTCAGGCTATGATTGATTATTTTAACATGTATTGGGACATAACAAAAAGAACTCTATTTCTACTTGGTCTAAGGACTTTATAGTGAATAGATTCAAATTTTCTCTTGTTAAGTCACCTAGCACAGTACTAAACTATTCTCTAATATGATGGTCCTGCAAAAAGGTAAGAGTACTATTTGGAAACATAAGTATATTTCATGGTTCAGTTCTAAAATATGATATTCACAAAGGAGGGAAGCCACTACGAATCTGTAGAATGATAAAAGAAAAAAACTGATACTGGCAATAAGAACAAGCAGAATTGAAATAAGGAGTCTGATAAATTCAAAGACACCAGCAAGATCCCTGAGGCTGACTCAGAGAAAAATAAATATATGTTTTGAGACTTTTGTTTTTATTTTTTTAGAGAGAAGAGAACAAATGAACATTTGGGGAAACTGATATCAATTTCTTCATTTAACAGAAAGAAGGCATTGTTGGAGGAATAAAAACATTAAGATTTAGTAAAAGGCCTCATTAGAAAAACATTAGAGTTGCTAGAAGGCAGAGAGAAATTTCAGAAAGAGCATTCAGATAGCTGTTTGGCACCTTAAAAGATTAATAAAAAGTAATTCTGAAGCAATATAACACTCAATATAAATGCAAAATAATAATAGCAATGTTTTGGATTATTGAGTTCAATAGAAAGTATATTAATTAAGAATTTAAGATTACTTTTGTAATTTAGACATAATACTAAGAATTTCTGCTAAAGTATATTAATAACATTTAATTAGTATAAGTTGGAAAAATTAATCTACCTACTACATTCTTGAATGTGCCTTTAAAGGGAAATAGAATGTAAGGAGTAATTACAACACCTGACAGTCTCAAAAATCTTTTTATTCTCTTAGACATGAAGGGGAGTGTTCTGAAAATTCCTTGGGTTTACTTTAAGCTTGTTCTGAAAGATAAAATAATTATTACCAATTTATTGTGTACACTTAAGCTTTTAGATAGATAACTAGAGATACTGTTATCATTCAGTAACTCAATTTTCACTGAATTTGTTCCACATAAAGAAATATACTTACACACATACACAATCACAGATGTTTTCAAAACAGAGAGTAAAAATGGTTGTAGATTCCACTTTACTTTATTCAATACAGGAGAATAAACAATGGAATCTATCAAACTGTTATCAACACTCCAACTCATTTATTTTTACTCTGCTTCAAGTGGGAAATCATAACCTTTTGATATTAAAATAAAGTACACATCACTTCTGGCGTTTTGGCTAAGATCAAGTGTAAAATAAAGTACAAATTGGTGAACACGTGGCTCCTATGGTCTCAGGTTGTTAGTCTACAAACTCCAAATAGGGCAATAGCTTTCCAATGAGCATGCAAAATATGGACATGCCAAATAAGTACATTTTATAATAAATGGAGACTAAAATTTTAAGAGTATAAATCTCCCATTGGGATGATTTTCATTTTGTATTCACTTAACAATTATGAACAAAAAAGGAAAATGATTGCAGTATCCAATAAAACCTTGAGGCAGGGGGGAAGCAGGACACCCCAACAGGGAGACCATATGTTAGCATAGGTTCTAGAGAAACATGACTGAGAAGTAAAGTTCACAATGAGCTTTATATTGAAAAGTAATGGTATGAGTAATTCACAGGATTAAGATCTGTCCCACTCAAAGAGAATAATTAAGAAACAAGCTGACTTGTGGTTTAACATTTTCGCACTGCATTATAAAACACAGACAGAATTATCTGTGATTTACATGTCTTTTCTTTAAATGACTTTCTAGTTATAAGTGTGAAAACAAACATGGACACAATAGCAGAAGAGCATGACACCAGAAACATATTTCTAGGTTCCAATCCTGGTTCAACATTAAGACCTGGGGCAAGTAATCAAATCAGGGAAAAAGAAACTCTAAATTATTCCATTATAACTCTAACAACAACGTATAACTAGAGATCAGGAAAGTGGAGTAGGGCTCAAATGGTCTTTTGCAACTTGAAATAGTATCCAGTAAAAGAATACAGGACCAAAAAAATCTATTTCAATCTCCCCACCATCTGTCCCCTCTGTCAGACCCAAGAATATAAACAGACCATAAAAGCTATCAGTCTTCCTTTCTCTGAAAGGGTGCTATTTCTGGAGGCAAAAAAAATGTGATGGCTTTGTTATTTACATACCATCTTTTCCTACATTAATTCAAATTCTGCAACCTACACCAACGTATGGTGCCTGAGACTGAGGCGGCCTTGGAAGCAAGGGCTCTTGAAATTCTCCCACTTCCCTTTTTCCCTCAAGGTATGTCATAGAAACCAGACTTCTCACTTGAGGGGAACCATAGAAACTAGAACTCCTCTGCTCTAAAGCAAGCTGTAAAACCTTGACTGGTGACTCTGACCTACTTCCACTAAAGTAGGTTATGAGAGCCTCATTCTAAACCGGCCTAGGAAGAAGAAATGCTACACAGAGGCAAAACCAAATCTGAACAAAGAGGCTTTGCTAAATTCTCTCTACTTTATTACCATTAGATAATACCTTCTTTGTCCAATCTTGTTTCTTCACAACTATCCACTGTTTTCATCAGGTAGCATAAAACAGTTTTGTCTGGGTTATCAGGTCTCTATTTCTGAAGGTTCTTGAGCCAATTAAAAACTACATTAAATAAATTTGCTACGCTTTTCTCTTGCTAATCCCCAAGTGAGAAGTCTGTTTTCTGTGAAGAAAAATAGGAATGCATGTGATAGCTTCATCTTGGGAGATGAATGTAGAAGGAAGGGCATGGAGATGGGCAAATGTCTATAGCTTCTCATGTGGTCTGTTGGTTTAAATTTCTGATAAATGAGCCACATGGGTAGATCCCATGTCAGTGCAGTGGCGACACATTAAATAACATTTGAAGAAGTTAGTTCAAGTCAACGTATATACCTACACACACATATGTGCACATACACAGCCTTCTGTCCTCCATTTGTAGGTATATGAGTAGGTTATACCAGGACACAGGGAGCTAGAGAATTTTGTTAAAACATTAACACACTGCTAGAAAACAGGTTGGTAGATTTCTCTCATTAGAAAATGAATAAAGAGAACCACAAGAGCACCAATAACCTAAGACCTCTGAGCAATACTACAGTACAAAGGAAACAGAGTATTTGAGGTGAGGAAGGACAAACTGGGAGCCAGAGTGGGGAGAACATATTACAGAAATTAGAGTAATACTTAGCATGCAAGAAGATATTAAAGATGTGGTTTCTAGAGGCAAGAAAAAGAGAAAATACTGAGATGAAAAAGAAAGGGTATCTTAATAATAGAAAATTAAAGTTCAATGAGAACTTAGCTATAAAAGGATTATATGAAACATACATCTTTCATAATGTAATTAAAATTTGCATTATATTATACATAGCATAGGGGCAGAAAGGTACAATACGTTCCTTTCTATCACAAGTGTTACACTGATTTTCCTATAGCAAAAGATAGGTTAATTAGGGAAAAGAATGACATATATTTTACTCTTAAGTTTTATGTGACACAGGTGCCTTCAAAAGTGAAGACCCAATGACCAAAGACACAAGAAGAAAATAATCTATTTTTTTTTCTGAGGTTTGATAAAGAATGGGTAGTCATGGAAAGATGTGATTGGATAAAAGGGATATAACCTAACCACAATAGGACTGAGGGGGAAACCAAGCAAGGTCTGTCTGCAGAGATTGTTCTTGGCCTCTTCGGGTAGTATTTCCTTCTCCTGAACCTCTCTGGAAGGAGGCTTTTCAAGGACGAAGGGAGAAAAAAGAGAGTGACTTGTTTTTCACTTGCTTTAGGGAAGAGAGGTTTATTTGCAATGACTCATCTTGAAGAACAGTAATTCTTTTACTGTGACTTGTTTGAGGGGGGAGAGAGGTAAGAGATAGAAGGATGGAAGAAGGCAAGAAAGACTTTTCTTTTGAGGCCCCTGGTGTTTAGCTCAAAGTTGCAGCATGCCAAGGGTGCATACTTTGGGATATCATGTTCCTAGCTTCACCAGAAGCTAAGAACAAAAGTCGCACTTCAGAGGCAATAAAAAAAAGTGGTCTATAGCATGGAGTCTATAGTGAGAGTGTTTTCCTCTTACTAGTTATATGACGGTGGGCAAATTACAAAGTCTGTTTATGTTTTCTCATCTATAAAATCTTAACTATAGAAATGATAAGTTATAATTTCCTTAAACGGAACTTACATAAAGAAATGATAAGTTATAACTTCCTTAAAAGGAACTTGCATAATTCAAATGAAATGAAAATCAAATACAGAGATGAATAAATTTTCTTGAGCTAAAAATAAACATATGATAAAACAAAAACCATCACAAACTTCTGCACTGCCAAGAACATAGTAAGTAAAGCAAGTAGACTTCCCTCAGAATGGGAGAGGATATTTGCAGGTTATATTTCCAACAAATGTCTAATAACTGGAATCCACGGAGTATTCAAACTTTTTAATAAGAAAAGAACAAGTGATCACATTTCACTATGGGCAAAAGACCTGAACAGAAGCTTCTCCTAAGAAGAGAGGCACATGGTCTACAAACATATGAAAAAATGCTCGTCATCTTTAATCATCAAAGAAATGCAAATCAAAACTACTTTGAGATACCATCTAACTCTAATAAGAGTAGCCCATGTCAGAAAATCCCAAAACTATAGATGTTGGTGTGGATGTGGAGAAAAGGGAACACTTCACTGCTGGTGGGAATGCAAACTAATACATTCCTTTTGGAAAGAAGTTTGGAGAACACTCAGGGATCTAAAAATTGAACTGCCAGTGGATCCTGCAATTCCTCTACTAGGAGTATATCTAAAAGACCAAAAATCACTTTGCTAAAAAGATATTTACACCAGATTATTCATTGCAGCTCAATTTGTAATAGCCAAGACAAGGAAGAAGCCCAAGTGCCCATTGACCCATGAATGGATTAATAAATTGTAGTATGTGTACACCATGAATAGTATGCAGCCTATATGCAGAGACCTAAAACATATTCTCCTGAGTTAAGTACCTCAAGAATGGAGGAAAAAGTATCCAATGTACTCAGTACTTCTATGAAACCAACTTATATTTACTCACACTTTCTTATGAAAGATAGAACACAACTATAGGCCAGGATGAAGGAGAGAAATGGAGTGGGAAGGGAGGGGAGAGGGGAGGTTTGATAGAGGGAGGGTAAACATCGGGATCACACCTATGGTGCATACTGCAAGGGTACAAGTCAAATCTGTCAAGTGTAGAACATAAATGTCTTAACACAATAATCAAGTAAATGAGGCAAAAGCTATGTTGGTTGGTTTGATGTTAAGCGTGTCAGATTGTATAAAAAAAATCAACATACTGTACCCCACGTATGCATAAATGTATTCATAATCCATGTGTATATGACTTAATACAAAAATAAAAATAAAAACAAAAACATTAAGTTTGTGGATATTTGTTATAAGACCAATAGGAGATTAATACCTGAATTAAATATTAGCTTGGACACCTTCCCTTAGGCATAACAATAGCAACTACCAGAAAAAATAGGATAGTTAAGTGCTGTTATATTTTTTTCTTATTTTATATTTAGGCAATTTAATGCAATTATTTTTACAAAACCTACATTCCACTTGTAGTTTTCATAGACACAACACATGAACATTAACATTAAAACATCAATCGCTAAAGTTACTGGTAACATATCTATGCATAAGTCATCAGTTTGTTCTCTTAGACTATAAAGTTGAAGTGTTTTAGATCTGAAAGTTCCGAAAGGGAAGAAGCAGTGTATTTTTCTTCCCTTACCAAAAATGTAATTTTGGTTTTAAATTCAAGTCATACCCTTTATAAAGTCAAGATTCTGCATTAATTTTGATCTTAGATCATTTCTTTATCCTTTAGTAAAAAGTTCCAATTAAATCAGGCAGCTTGATGAGTAAAGACAGAATTTAAAATAGAAAGACAGATTACTATAGTCTCACCTCTTTATTTTACTAATAAAGAGTAATTCACAAGGAAGATAAATGATTTCATTAGTTACCAATATTTAGCTAGTTCATGTCAGGGATGGATTACTTCCAGGATTTTCTGCTTCTAGATCTGTGCTACTTTGCTACAGTAGGGGTTAGCTCAGGCTGGTTTTGAACTCCTGAGCTCAAGCAATTCTGCTTCCTGAGCCTCCCAGAGAGCTCCCATTACAGGTGTGAGCCACTGTGTCCAGCCTCAAGACAACAGATTTTTAAAATAAACTTTCAGGCAGTGCCCACAGCTCAGTGGGTAGGGTGCCAGCCATATACATGGAGGCTGGTGGGTTTGAATCTAGCCCAGGCCAGCTAAAACAATGATGACAACTGCAACAACAACAAAAAAATTGCCAGGCATTGTGGTGGGCACTTGTAGTCCCAGCTACTTAGGAGGCTGAGACAAGAGAATTACTTAAGCCTAGGAGTTTAAGGTTGCTGTGAGCTGTGATGCCACTGCACTCTACGCAGGGTTTTGACTGTCTCAAAAATAAATAAATAAAATAAATTTTCAGGAAAGTTTTGAGAATGTTACATAAATAAAGGAATACTATGGCTTGATGTATTATATAATATTGAAAGTGGATGAAATTCTGGGTAGTGTAGGGTCTATGATTCCACTGAGACACCATGGAGGTGAGTTTAATTCTGAATAAATGATGTTGATTTAATAACAGGAAAATTACTAATCTTAGCATACAAATCAAAAGGCAAAATAAAATAATGACTATTTCTACAATAATTCAGTAGAAATTACTTAAACATGTTTGACCATAATTTATATTCAAATAATCCTATTAAAAACAATGCAAGGTGGAGGGAGGAGGATCCCTTTAAAGTCAGGAGTTCGATGAGCCTGAGCAAGAGCAAGACTCCATTTCTATTAAAAATAGAAAAAAATTAGCTAGTCCTGGTGGTGCATATATACAATCGCAGCTATTTGGGAGGCTGAGGCACGAGGATTGCTTGAACCCTGGAGGTGGAGGTTGTAAGTGACAATGATATCACTGCATTTTAGCTAGGATGACAGAGTGAGATTCTGTCTCAAAAAATCCTCCAAACCAATCAAACGACAAACAAAAAAACTGACTGTTTTTATTTTCTTTTATACTTTTTCTTCTCTAGTATTTTCAGGAAACATTTATTCATTAATATTTATTGAGTTCTTCATCCTAGCAGATTATATACTTTTTTTTTTTGTTTTTTTGAGGCAGAGCCTCAAGCTGTCACCTGGATAGAGTGCCGTAACATCACAGCTCACAGCAACCTCCAACTCCTGGGCTCAAGCAAGTCTCTTGCCTCTGCTTCCCAAGTAGCTGGGACTACAGGCACCCGCCACAATGCCCGGCCATTTTTTGGTTGCAGCTGTCATTGTTGTTTGGCAGGCCCAGGCTGGATTCGAACCCGCCAGCTCTGGTGTAAGTGGCTGGCGCCTTAGCCTGTTGAGCCACAGGTGCTGAGCCAGATTATATACCTTTTTACAAGACTTGTACCTATGTATTATGATCAAGTGTGGGAAAGAATGAATAATTATTAAGTGTGAAGATGATCCAGGGACAAAAATGTACAATCACTCAATTTTCAAAATGAGCTTATGAAGAAAGATTTCTCATTCCCATTTTTACAGATGAAGAAACGGATTCGAGGTAAATGAGCATTTCCTCCAAGTTTACACTATTATATCCATTAAGTGGCTGAGCTGGGACTTCAACCCAGGATTTTCAGTCTCCAACATTCTCTTTTCATTACTTTTCCTATCTTATAATATTTCCAGATTCAATAATCTTTTTAGTGTATTTGGAAGAGAACTGTGGATCTTGGCTATCTGTTCAAGTCCTTTGGTTTTAAAATTCCTTTTGAGAAAATAAAAAACTAGCTTTTTTCTTATAGGCCTTTTCCATGGGGAAGTAGAATAGCCCTAATTTTGGGCAAAATGATACATCAGGCTCCTTGTATTTTCTTATAAATGTCAATTCTGTTATTTATAAAATTCTAACATCTAAAGCATACAGACCTTCTCTGGACTCAACAATACAGACATATCAGAGACTTATAAGAGAATTTAATTTAAAAATATTCATTTTTTCCGTAACTCTGCTTGCTCCTACTATTCAACAGAGTCCAAACAAGGGACATCTTATTTATCTGCTCCCTTCACTAAACTCTACACTTGTTTGTAGACCATCTGTAAGCCATGAACCAGGACAATGTTATCTCAAGAGTCCTGTGAAGGGTCACTAATGAATTCGATCTAATGTTATAAGCTTGGCTTTTTATAAAAAATGGTATGAGAAACATCTAATCAGAGAACATTTCTAACTCTTTTTGCAAAACTCTGGACTGAGTTATTTGAATTATTATACCCAATGCCCCTTATATAAAGATCAGTGTGATACCTCCTAGAGTTCAGCCTTAGTCAAAGTCATTTTTTCATTTATCAGTAATGAGAAACTTTGTAAAGGAACACACTAGCTCAGAATCTGAAAAAAAAATTTGTGTGTGAATAAAGAAAATTCTGAAAGATCACAATTACTTATGTACAATATATTTCTAAAGCAGTGCATTTGAAGTCAGAAAAAACTGAAATCCAATTAAGTTGAATCTTTCATTAAGGGGAATGATGTTCTATCTAATGCTTATATAAAAGAAAATAGATAACAAGACATGCAAAAAAAAAAAAAAAGAGGCCTGAGGGAACCAAGGAAAAATAAAAAATGGTCCCTACCTTCAAAAGAAATCAGGCTAGTTGGGGAATAGAAATATACCAATAAAATAATAAAACATAGAAAATGAAAAGTAGTATCGTAAGATTTACAGGTAAAGAGTGCTGAGAGTCAGAGAAATAAAACACAGCTCCCAGCACAGAGAATAAAGGAAAGTTTTATAAATAGGTGTTATAAACCTGGGCTTTAATGATAGGCAGGGTTTATTTATTTTCCCTCTGTCTATTAAGGTATTATTTCCATACAATAAAAATTCATCAATTTTAAGTGTGCAGTTTGAAAATTTGTCTATAGTGAGTGCCATTTTAATTTTTGAATCTTCTGATCCATAAACACAGTACACTGCTCTACTTAATTTGTGTCTTCTTTAATTTCCCTTTGCAATAATTTGTATTTATTAGTATGTAAGCCTTTAATATGAACATTGTTATATTTATCTGAAATACTTTGCCTTCTGAATTCATTTTTCAATTGTGTGTTGCTGATATATACAGATAAATAAATTTTATATATTGACTGTGTGTGTATACCTTACTAAATTTAGTATTATATCTTTAAAAGAATTCATCAGGATTTTCTACATACATGATCATGTCTTCTGCAAAGGCCAGTTTTAATTCTTCCTTTCTAATGTTTATACTTTTATATTTTGTCTTATTGTACTAGCTAAGTCTTCCAGAACAAAGTTTAGTGAAAGTGGTGAGAGTGAACATTCTTGTCTTATATTCCTGACCATAGATATAAAGCTTTGAGCCATTTCTCATCAATTATAATGTTATTGTAGGTTTTTTATGGGGTGGATAACTTCAGTTAGGTTGAGGAAGTTTCCTTGCAATGCTGCTTTGATAAACATTTTTTTATGACAGGATGCTATATTTTGTCAAATGTTTTCTCTTCATTTATTGGAATAATCATATTTTTTTGGTCTCCTATATTCTATTCAAATGGTGAATTATCAGGTGATAGACGGTCAGATCTTAAACCTTGCGTCCCTGGGATAACTTTATTAATTTACTTATTGTTGGGTTTAATTAGCTAATATATTGTTAAGAAATTACACATTCATTTTAATGAGAAATATTAGTCTGCAGTTCTCTTTTCTTTATCTGATTTTAAAATCAAGATTTTTTTTTTTTTAAGAGATGAAGTTTTGCTATATTGCCCAGGCTAGAGCACAGCTGCTATTCACTTGTGAGATCCTAGGGCACTAAAGCCATAAACTCTGAGGCTCAAGCTAGCCTCCTGGATAGCTGGGACTACAAGTACATGCCACCATGCCCAACTATATATTGCACTGTTTTCATGGAAATATTTCATAGGAATTAGAATACATATCCTTAAGTTTTCATAGTCCACTTGTAGTTAATATTGGATTATTTCATATAACATGTAGGCTTGAAATCTAATAGGCCCATATGCTGCATCCCATATCATAAACCCTACAAGACAATGTTGTAATTTTGACTTAACATGGTCACACCTTCTATCAAGGAATTAAAAGGCAAAGGTGTGTGTGTGTGTGTGTGTGTGTGTGTATTCTTTACATTTGTCCAGATACTTAGCATTTCTGATGTTTTTCATTGTGTACTAAGATTTAAGATTTAAATTTTTAAAGAGAATTCATCTTCAGCATAGAGAACTTCCTTTAACATTTCTTTGCTGTAGGTATATTGGTGGCAAATTTTCTTGGTTTTCTTGTATCTGAAAATGTCTATTTTGCCATCATTCTTGAATAATATTTTCACTGGATTTATAATTATAGGTTAATTTTCTTTCATTTGCTGTCCTATTCTCTTTTGTCTACAATAGCTTCTGATGAGAAGTCAACCATTAATTAGATTGGTGTTCATTTGTATGTAACATGTCATTTGTACAACGTTGCTACTTTTTATGATATTCCATTTTTTCAGCTACCCTGACACTTCTGAATAAAAGCTACGATTTCTAAATCAATCAAATCTCAATGTATAGTACATTTTTGTTAACTCACTTAAACAAAAGAATTTTACCAAGATCGCCATCATCTTTTACCAAATTTCTCATGAAGAATTGCAATGGACAATCTTTTCACTGAAAAGCACTACTTTTACCCTTTTATCTATTAGTTAATGATGGACATCTTTTCTTCCTCTCTCTCCTCATTCTTTGAAAAATAAAAATCCATTGTATTTGCTTTTTTTAATACTTAAATTGTTAACATCTGTGATGTTATTTATTCTTTTTGTGGAGGAGGAATAGAATGTTGATATTTATGTTCTCTTAAAAAATATATAAGAAAAAAATACTTGTATGAGTCAAAAGAAAAAAAAAATTTTTTTGAGTCAGTCTCACTCTGTTGCTCTCGGTAGAGTGCCAATGCATCACAGCTCACAGCAACCTCCAACTCTTGGGCTCAAGTGATTCTCTTGCCTCAGACCTCTTTTTTAGAGCCAGGGTCTTGTTCTTGCTCAGGCTGGTCTCCTGAGCTCAAGCAAGCCACCTGCCTCAGCCTCCCACAGTGCTAGGATTAACAGGCATGAGCCACCACACCTACCCCTACAAAAAGAAAATTATTCAACACTTGTAATAATATTCAACTATAGTACTGCCTATCAATAAATGAGTATCAGTAATAAAATAAGTCGTATAAAATTATAGTATAACCACTGAATTTAGAATCTTAATTAGTTAATAAGGATAAAGTGCTTTGAAGATAATACTTTTTAAGTGTATATATCATTTTCAATGAAGTTTTATTCTTTGTGGTAATGATGGCTTGAAAGTCATTTTTGTTTTTGTCATATCTCAGTCAAAAAGAGCTTTTAGTTATTTTCTACTTTCCACAGTCTTAACCCTTTGCGGTATCAGAGTATGGATGGGACTATAGCATGGACGACCACATACTTAGGTTTGCATTAATGATAGCTTTTTTTTAAGACAGAGCCTCAAGCAATCCCCCTGGACAGAGTGCCATAGCATCACAGCTCACAGCAACCTCCAATTCCTGGGCTCAAGCCAGTCTCCTGCCTCTGTCTCCCACATAGCTGGAACTACAGGCGCCCGCCACAATGCCTGGCCATGTTTTGGTTGCAGCTGTCATTGTTGTTTGGCGGGCCCAGGCTGGATTCAAACCCGCCAGCTCAGGGTACGTGGCTCCATTGAGCCACAGGTGCCGAGCCAACGATAGCTTTAAATTCTACTCAGGAATAGGTTTGAGAAGTAAACTTGATTTTAATTCCCACACACACAGTTATATTCTGAGTAAAGAGCACCTACGGCATCCGATATTACAAACCTTGTAACAGCAGTTTGTAATGATCTGCTGCTCACCAAATGAACCAGGCTCATACATATAAAGACATAATTTTACATTGATTTGCTTTTATAACAGTCCTCACTATTAAATAAACAACGGGTACACTTTCTGCCTATTAACAGTCAAATTTCATTCTTTTGTGATAATCCATATTATTGAAGAATTTCAGGGTTATCAATCGTTTGCTGAATCATCTCATTTCTACTCCTTTCTTTTTATTCCCTCTGCCACAAGCCTAGTGAACTCATTACCTCCCACCTGCACTTCTGGAAATGCATCTTTATTAATCTCCCTATCACTAGTCATTGTCCATATTACAGTTTATTTTATATTGCACGTGTAGATTCATCTTCATTTAAAAATAGACATGATTATATTATTCTTCTGCCTAAAACATGTATTCCATTGGCCATACTCCTAGATCTGATGAGTATTCAACAATTTACATGATTTAATCCTAACTTCAAACTGAGGTTGCTGTAAGCTATATAAGACACCATCATGGGTGGCGCCTGTGGCTCAGTCAGTAAGGTGCTGGCTCCGTATACTGAGGGTGGTGGGTTCAAACCCAGCCCCAGCCCAACTGCAACAGAAAAATAGCCAGGCGTTGTGGTGGGCACCTGTGGTCCCAGCTACTCAGGAGGTTGAGGCAAGAGAATCGCCTAAGCCCAGTATTTGGAGGTTGCTGTGAGCTGTGTGATGCCATGGCACTCTATCAAGGGTGATAAAGTGCAACTCTCTCTCTAAAAAAAAAAAAGACACCATCATACTCTATCCTGGGTGACAGAGTAAGATTATGTCTCAAAAACAAAAAAAAAAATTAGAGCATTTTTCCCACTTCACTGCACCTCACTGTTCATATGATGTTTATCTTCATATATTCCCTTGAATAGTCCTGTACACCCTATACTTCTCTCTATATATTACCCCTACACTCTCATGGAGCCAGGGAGTAAGTGTAGTCTGTACACACTTACTGTAGTCTATAAAATAGGTGGCAATGAACCACCCATGTAAAAACCTATAATTGCCTTTCTAGTTTTATAAACCAGAACTGGGAAACCGGGAATGCTAGACTGTGGCCTGCAAAGGAAAGAGGTAGATAGGAGATAATCAGATTTTTGCCTACTACATGTCTGACTGACTTTTGACCCATATACAAGGTTGGACAATGAAGTTTGCGTACTCAGACTAGAAAAAGTGCTACATACCTCATTGCTAAATATCACTATGGTCACCAGATAGCTAAGGAGAATACTTCAAAGGACACAGTTAGACCAGTCCAGCTAAAAACATGTTTATCTGCTACCTGACAAAAAAAATCTGTAGTTAGAACCTAGCCCAGAAAACTATCTGCTAAAACAAACAAGAAAAACCTCACTATTTGTTAGACAAAAATAATAGAATTCATAATCCAAAAAAAACCCTCAAGATACAACCCAAAGTTACTTGATATACAAAGAACTAAGAAAAGGAAAGGAATGTTCCCCAATGCATTCTATAAAGCCGCTATCACCTAGATATCAAAGCCAGGAAAGGTCTCAACAACAAAAGAACACTACAGACAAATATCCCTTACAAATATAGATGCAAAAGTACTCTACAAAACACTAACAAACCAAATTCTATAGCACATCAAAAAATAATCCATCCTGACAAAGTGGGTTTCATCCCAGGATCCAAGGATCACTCAACAAACATAAATCAAGAAATGTGATTCACCACATAAACAGAAGCAAAAACAAAGACCATCGTGATCCTCTCAATAGACACAGAAAATGCTCAATAAGAACTACGAAAAGGGAAAACATGCTCAGTTGAAAGATAACCAAGTGATTCCAACTCTAAGGTGAACCATGTGTTGGAATTAACAAACAAGAGTAAAACAAAACATATTTTCAATGGACAGAAATATCAGCAGAGAAATGGTAAGTCCTAGCAGGGATACAGAAATAAATAAAAAAGAACCAAATGGAAATTCTAGAATTAAAAATTATTCGTGAACTAAAAAATTCAGTGGATAAACCTAACTTAGTGGCATTACAAAGTGATCTCAAAAAAATAAATACTAATTATCTATGATGCAAACACTAAATAAAAGATTAGAGACAGGAGAAAATGGACAAACCCTCAAAGATCTGATAGATGGTACTATGGTTTGAATATTTGTCACCTCTAAAATTCATGTTGAAACTTAATCTCTAATGTAATAGTATTTAGAGGTAAGGCCTTTAAGAGGTGTTTGGGTCATAAGGGCTGTGCCCTCTTAAATGTATTACTCTGTTCATGTACTGATGGATTAATAGGGTAGGGTTATCAATGGAATGGGTTAGTTACCATGGGAGTAGGTCTGTTATAAAAGCCAGTTTGGCAGGCTCTTGCCCTTTTGCCATATGATGCCCTCTGCCATGTTATGACATAACACTAATAAAACCCTCATTAGAAACCAGTGCCATGCCCTTGAACTTTCCAGCCTCTATAACTGTAAGAAATAAAGTTTCTTTTCTTCATAAATTACCCAATTTGGGCCAGGCATGGTAGGCATGGTGGCTCATGCCAAGCACTCCAGGAAGTAAAGGTGGGAGGATGGCTTGAGGCCAGGCATTTGAAATCAGCCTGAGAATGAGCAAGACCCTGTCTCTACAAAAAGTATAAAAAACAGCCAGACTTGTTGGCATATGTAGTTGTAGCTATGTGTGAGGGGGAGGCAGGAGGATTGCTTGAGCACAGCAGTCCAAGGTTGCAGTGAGCTAATGATGATGCCAGGACATCAGGATGAGACCCTGTCTCCAAATAAATTAATAAATAAAACAAATTACCCAGTTTGTGGTATTTTGTTATACCAACAGAATAGGAAAGATCATATTTAATGGTCAACTGTATGTGTAACTGGAAAGAGAGGAAGAATGGAACAGAAAAATATTTGAAAAAACTAATGGTTGAAAAATTTCCAAATTACCCAATACAAAATGCTAAACAAAACCAAGCCAAAGAGATACAAGGAGGCTCCTGCTGAACTACATTGGCATCTAAGTGTTGAAAACCACAAGGATAGCAAATCTTGAGAAGAACAAGAGAAAGCCACCTAAAGTAAGTAGGGAATATATTCTAATAATTAACACAGGACTGGACCTGATAGCTATATGAGAAATTTACCTGCGATACCTGAGTAAAAATAATTACAGTATGGCTGATCCACTACCTCGCTACAGTTCATAGAAATTAAAATTAAAACAACAGTGAGGAACCAGTTAATAATCTGTCAAAGTAGGGGAGGAGGGACAGGGATGGGGGGTTATGGTGTATGGCACACTTCTCAGGGGCAGGACACGATTATAAGAGGGACTTTACCTAACAAATGCAAACAGTGTACCTAATTCTTTGTACCCTCAACAAACCCGAAATAATAAAAAATAAATAAAAATCTACCAAAGTGCTCTAAAATGGAAAAAGAAGTCCATGTAAAATGATGATTAGGCTGTGGAATATTCTATACACTACTAAGAAGAGTACAAAAAAAAAGTGCAAGTCTTCTCAAGAGTGATAAGAAACAAAACATCCTCCTCAAAATACAAAAACAAAAATAAAAGCAAACAAAGCACATCAAAAATTCACATGCTATTTGAACTTACAATTAATTTCTAGAAATTGTTTTTTCTTTCCTGGAGATAGAGTCTAGCTTTGTCACCCAGGATAGAGTATCATGGCCTTAATTCACAGCAACCTCTGACTCCTGGGCTCAACTAATACTACTCCCTCAGCCTTCCAAATAGTTGGGACCACAGGCACCTGCCATTAATACCTTCCTAATTTTTCTACTTTTGTTAGATATGAGGTCTCACTCTTGCTCAGGCTGGTCTCAAACTCTTAACCTCAAGCGATCCTCCCACTGGAGGATTATAGACATGAGTGTTAGGATTATAGGTATGAGCCATTGCACTCAAGACTCTAGGAATTTCTCTCAAATGAAGGTAATGATATACTCAATAATTAATCTATAGGCATGAATAACTTTCTGTAGCTATTTCTTATAGTATTATTTATCACAACAAAACGAGATAACCTAAATGTCTCATATCAGGATTGTTAGATAATATAGCAATAGGAGAGAATACTATATAGTTATTGAAATGGAGATGATTACTTAATTGAAAAATATTTATACAGTATTCCTAGGTTTAAAAAGATTAAAAATTTCATATAGAATAATCCTAGTTTTGCTAAAAAGCAGTGCACATAAACATAAAAAAGACTAAAAGAGTAATAAATAAAATGTTAAGGGAAATATATATTTTCCAAATTTTATATTAAAAGCATATATTTAATATTTCTTGCTTTCATAGAAAAAAAATAACATTGAGGTACTAAAGAACAGTAGCATATGCCCTTTACCCACATGCAGTGTACTCTGCCTATTTTAGATCTGATGATTACATAAACCTTTTTTTTTTTTTTTTTTTTCATACCATTGCAGTTCTGAAGGAGTCCAGCAAAGATCATTCTCAATATCATGGGGTCAGTCACTTGGGAAGGATTATAACAAACTGTTATGAGTTTGGGCACTCAAATGACTGCCCTGATACAAACTGATAAAGTAAGACTATATATGTCCTAGGCAAAATTTGTTCTCTGGAGGTGAGAGGGTAGTACATTAACAAGGTTTTATATTAAATGTCTTCATCATTTGTGAGCAGCCAGATGGTTGGTAATATGTGTGGATATTTTGAAACATAGGCTGGCTGATTTCAATTAGCTTTGAAGTGAGACAAATGAGTGTGAGGATCTGTACTGCTAAGCCCAGGGGTACTGAGAGAATATTTTCTTACAGATGAATACGCCATCAGCCAGAGTTCCCATTTATATAGTACAGCTAATAGGTTATCCTGGAACACATGTGCTGTTGGAAAGAATCTCTGTTATGAAGCAACTAACTGGGTAAACATTTTACACTCAGTATAAGAAAACGAGCTAATGTGAAAGTGAAAAGAGAACAAAAAAACCATTATAGCCTATATGCTTGTATTTTAGAATGCACTAAGAAGCTTTGTGAAAGACTCTGGCTGCAAATAAAAATACTTGTATGATAACCTGCAGGAATTTGGGGCCAAATCAAAGGCTCTGTCTAAAAAGATTAGTAACTGAACAAATGTTGGTTTCCCAGGCCTAGCAAGCAATGCCAATTTTATGTCATGCCCCTCAAGGTGCCAGCTGTATTGTCCCTGATGACTGTCCTCTACATTATGCTTCGAAAAAGGATACAGCAAAAATTTACTACTGGGCACAGCTTGGCCTCAAAAATGCAGGTGAGTTAGAACAGACTAGAACTAATTTCCTTTTTCAAAATAAAGTTGAGAATCTACATTTTAACCTTTTCTGAATTATGGGTGTTCTAATGGACATTCAGAAAAGTGATCTGACTTTAAGACTTCCAAATCAAGTGAATGATTTTTTAAAAAACATGAAGCAAAGCAGAAACATGAGTAAAAATAAAAACATAATTTCAACCTTTAATTTTCATAGAAAATAATTTCAAGCACAGAGTAAGGAGACAGGTGATACATGTAGCATGGACAACTATTTAGACCAGTGTTTTTCAACCTTTTTTTATCTCAGCCCCCTTGCACCTATGGTTTAACCTCTGTGGCACACTTAGATTACGTTGATCCAAAAAAAAGAGCAAAAAGAAAAAGAACATATTTTCTGTGCTTTTAACTTCTTTCAAAATTAATTTAATTAATGATCTTTGAAAATTTTTTGTGGCACAGCTCATGTGTGCCTCCTCTCACACCACAGCAGTTAAAAATCACTGATTTAGATTTTTGCTACTCAAAATGCAGTCCACTAACTGGCAGCACTGGTAATACCTGTGAGCTTGTTAGAACTGCAGCATCTCCGGGTCTCTCTCCAGACCTATGAATCAGTCTGCATTTTAGTATGGATGTGAAAGTTTGAGAAGAAATAATTTTAATTATAATTAAGCCAGCAGTCACTATACATGCTGGACAAAACTAGTCTAAAGAGGTAAAAATTAGTCTATAGCCAAACAAAATCTCCAATAACAACAGAAATTTTTATGCTGTTCCATCATTTGATTAACACACTGATTGCCACGCAAGAAAACAATTTTTTTTTTTCTTGGGGCCACAATGTTTTAGAACCTTAGGATCTTAGGTCAAGATAGGTCCAGAGACGTCTAAGTTATATATGCTTTACGAGGCCCCGGGCTCAAAACTAGCATAAGTTAAATACAACCCACATGGCGGTTAATGTGTTAATACCGTAAATTGTGTACTTTATCCACCCAGAGAAAAGCAGCAGCACATGCCTAGTCAGAGTTGTCTTAGAGCAAAAAGGGCCATGGTAAGTTCCATGGGGATGAAATGCATTTGTAAGCAAGGGCTGTCTTCACCCAAATACAGTATTTTCCTTATGATTTAACTTGTAATTAAAGACATCCTTGTAATTTAGACATCACCTCACAAAACACAATTTTGTGTGTGTGTTTATGTGTTAACAGTAGTCTCTAATACTGTGGCTAATGAAAAGAATTTATGGATTATTTTGTCAAGACAAAGGAATCTTGTAAAAATAACTTATTTCTCTTACATACCAAGGCACTACTCAAGAAATTAAGACTTGAGGAAAGAGTGGTAATGTGTTTCATCACAGAGAGAATACATAATTAGGTTCATTAATTGATATCACCACTATCCTGTTATATAATCTAAAACATATAATCACTGATGGATCCCCTCCTCATTGAAAACAGCACCTCTGCCATGTTAAAAATGACTTCCTAGACGTATGTGACCAGATGATGAGTTAATTTTAAAGGAAAAACAAGAGCTTCATGAGTGGTTTTTTTTGTTGTTGTTTTACTTATTTATTGTTCACATTTGTTAAATTTATAAAACACATATATGAAGTAACAATAGACTGTCTTTGAGTAAAATTCCATCCCTTTGGTTATATTTTAAGGGAATTCCCTCGAACCAATCTTAGCCAATTTCTTATTTTGTCAGGGTTATTCTCTATCATTCATAATCATTAAAAATATGTGAATCAAAATTCTCAAAAATAGCTTTCCATGACCAGCCTGGGCAACACAGCAAGACTTTGTCTTTACAAAAGTGGAAGAAAAAAAAAATTAGCTGGGCACAGTGGCACTCACCTGCCTGTAGTCCTTGGTTCAGGGCAGTGGTTAGATTATAGCTCAATGCAGCCTCAAATTCCTGGGGTCAAGCAATCCTGCCTCAGCTTTCTGAGTCACTAGAACTATAGGCATGTGCCACAGCACACAACTCATGTTTTTTATTTTTGTAGAGATGCAGGTCTCACTATGTTCCCCAAGCTGGTCTCAAATTTCTAGCCTCAAGTGATTCTCCTACCTCAGCCTCCCAAAGTACTCATATTACAGGTATGAGCTACCACTAGTCTTTTTTCTATTTTAACTTTAAGAATCTAACCAATGGAAAATAAATTCAGAACAAGAGGCTGAGACACCATCTGGTTTCTAATTCCAGACTCTTCTACTTTATAATCTTAACATTCCTTTTTTTTTTTTGAGACAGAGTCTCACTCTGTCACCCAGGCCAGGCTAGAGTACCATGCCCTCAATCTAGTTCACAGCAACCTCAAATTCTTTGATTCAAGCGACCCTCCTGCCTCAGCTTCTGAGACTATAGGCATCTGCCACAATGCCCAGCTAATTTTTCAGTTTTTAGTGGAGACAGGGTCTTACTTACTCTCTTTCTCAGGCTGCTCTCAAATTCCTGAACTCAAGGAATTCTCACACCCAGCGTAAACGTAACATTCTTAGATCCAAGAAAACAGACTGAGAAAACATTGTTCACACAAACAGTATGATAGTGCAGAAAAAGGATTAGTGATAGAATTCAATGTTCAAATTATAACAGAATTTTCCTAATATTTACTAACACACTGTTCTTTTCTCTGCTGATGCCTTCCTTCTGCGCTTTTTCTCCTCCAACATGACTGTTGACCTTGCTTAAAAGAGGACTGATTTGTTTCTGACTTATCAGATGGTTAAAATCTGCCTAATTTGAGTAAGCTCTACAAAACTGCTGTTTTAGAAAGGTCAATTAGTTCTAAACAAAGGCATTCAAATAGTAAGTATTTCCTATAAAGGCACTTCCTACAGAGATAAGCCAATACTTCCTATCATGCTCTACTGTACAAAGGGGTAAAGGAAGCTGTCAGTGAATGCACACATTATCAATTGGAGTCCCCAGAGTTTATAATTCCAGAATCGCCTTTATGGGAGATTTCCTCTGGGCTGCTACACCAGCATTTTCTAAGCTTTTGCTGAATTATGCCATTTGTAGGGAGAGAGGTGTTTAAAAACATATTCAATCTATCATGAAATCTGGGCAGTTTTTTTTTTTTTTTTATCCATAGTGATTGCTGGTTTTACCAACCTAACTTTCCACTTCCATAGTTGCACCTTTCCTATCTAGACTGCTTTGGCAGTTTCCCAGCTAATATTGTTGTGCCAGAATTTTGGATCCCCCCAGAAGAAACTCACACCAGGCCTTCCGATGCAAAAACGAAGGGTGACGTTTTTTACAAGCTTAAGCTCGGGCCCTCAGTTCCGTCAAAATGGCGGACAGGTCTGTGCAGCCCAAGGGGCCGAGGAGATCTTATAGAGTACAGAAAGGAAATTGGGAGGGTGAGTGGGATGAAGGGGGAGTGGAGTGAGGGTGAGTCCTGGTATCTTGTCACTTGCTGATTGGTTATCTCGGTGGAACTAGAAGGGGGAGGGTAGTTGCTAATCAGGAAGGGGCAGGTATTGTTCAACCGGTGGGGGTGGCTTAGGGAACTGAAGCAGGGAACCAAAATTTGCAAAGCAAGCATTACACAGCAAACTTACACAGCAACCCTGTAAAATGGAGTCTGTTAACAAAATGGTGTTAATTTGGTCCTTTCAGTATCTTTGCCTCTAGGCCCTCCTACTTCATCCATACACAGTCACTAAAACAATATTTCTCAATTCATCATGTAATTTGCCTGTTCAACAATTTTAACTAGCTCCCTATTTCTTAGCACATCAAACCCAAATTCCGTAGCTTGGGTTTCGAAATCCTCCATACTTCAAGTTAATGATAACCTGTACTTTACTACATGAGAAAACAGAAGTGCTTTGAAGTAAGTTGTCCAAGGTCATTTATACTCCTTGATTAGAGGAGTTGGGATCAGCCTCAAGCAATATGATTCCAGAGTTTCTGCTCTCAGGCATCACACTACATTGTCCTTGCTAAGAGTCTGATACACCACTGTTACCTTGAAATTGCATTGTATGTGTCTCAAGATATATCCCCAACTACATTATTCTGAGACAGTCCATTTCTTTCGTATGTTCACATAGAAACTTTATAGAAAAGATGTTTAATAATATATTTCATTGACTGATGCTATACCAGAATGAATTTTCAGATAAACCATAATGCTAAGATTCTAACTGACTGAAGTCAAAGATTTCTGAAGTTACTGATGGTTAAAATTGTTTTCATCTATTTACATCTTCATTTGCTGCAGTTTCTACTTATAAATAGCTCTGGTAATAAATTTCCCCATAGGTGCTTTACTCTAGAAAAATGCAATGATGCAATCTGAGCAGAGACTTATAAAAATATATGATGTGTGTATATAATTTATATCCACATGGGAATCCTAGAAATAAAAGAAGTAGAAAGGCTACATCAAGTATGTTGTTGTATAATCTATAGCACTCGCAGTGTTTAAATTTAAAATAGTCGTTAAAAATAAAATACTGTTTTCTATCTCTGATGAAACCAAGAAATTAAATAAGAGGAGAGCCCCTTCACTGAGAAAATACTGTGAATATACATTTCATAAGAAAATGCAGCCATCCATAACCTTGTTAAATGGTAAGGAAAATTCATGTAAATTAAATATTTTTGCTTAGCATTATACCCAAAGTACTTAAATCAATCTTTAACAAAGAAAAAAAGAGAAATCAATACTTCCTTTTTAATTCCATCAAGTTAGTGGCAACTGAAAATAAAAGAATATGTAGGTAATCTTACACAGACAGGAAAAACCATCACCATGAAACAGAACAGTAGCTCTCTTTCTTCTTTTGTGTTTTATTGCATTATATCGCCAGTTAAATATTCTGAAGATATTTCAAGAAAGAAAAACTTATCCTTGATCTGAGATGTTTCAAAAGCAAATTTCAAAAATTATCATTTATAAGTCCATACTAACTGATCATTCAAGCATATGATGATGTAGTCACTACTATAAAGAATTAGAATCTTATGTTTCTTTAGCATAAATCTCTTGTTCTATGGTTTTGCAACTAGTAAGTTTATGTCCCAAATTCGTGATATACCAATATATCTGTTCCTAAAATAAGATAAGGAATAACTTTGGAACTGGATCCAGAAATAATTAGCTACTCCAGAGGATTCTAGAGAAATTGAAACCAAGATACCACCTAATTTCTCTGCCACTATATTCCAAATATAAACTTGGAAGAAACTTCAAAGCCCCCATAAAATCTGTCTAATGAAAAGAAAGCTTGAGGAAATTCTGCGTGAATATTCTTTTAGATGCAGAAAAGAGCTACTGTGACAAATACCTCATTCCTTATAAGTCAAGATGAACACTGAAGATAACTCCACGTTTCTAGAACAACAACAGCTACCTCTTATTGTATGCCAAGCACTCTCTCTTTTAACTGCCCCCCCCCACCTTACAAAGTATTATCATACCTATTTTGTGGACAAGGAAACTGTAGTTCAGAGAGATTATGTTATTTGATCAGAGACCTAGGTCTGGGATTATATAAATAGATTGTGGCACATCTGGACTTAGAGCTATCAAACTCTATAGTCCATGTTTCTTTCTTCTTCTTCTTCTTTTTTTAATGTTTCTTTCTATTTTACTATACTATAGTTAGTAATTCTCAACCTTTAAAGCTTGTCATAGTCATCTGAGATTGTTTTCAAAATACAGATGCATGGCTCACATCTTTGTAGATCATAAACCAGAATGTCTGAGGTGGGGCTCAAACATCTTTATAGTAAGTAGCTCAGGTGCCTCTGATGTACATTAAAAGATGAGAACTTGTACTTATTACCTTTTTTTTTTTTGCGGTTTTTGGCTGGGGCTAGGTTTGAACCCGCCACCTCCAGCATATGGGACCGGCACTCTACTCCTTTGAGCAACAGGTGCCTCCCCTTATTATCTTTTTCTTTTTTTCTTTTAATTTTTTTATGGAGACAGATTCTCACTCTGTTGTCCAAGCTACTTTTAGTGCCACAGCTTCAGCCTAGCCCACAACAACCTCAAAATTCCTGCCTCGGCCTCCCAAGTAACTGGGACTACAGGTGCCTGCCAGAACACTTGGCTAATTGTGCTTTTTCTTTTTTTCTTTTCTTTTTTAAAAGCAGAGAAAGTAGTACAGTTTTTATTTAATGGAAATCAGACAGATAAGCACAGGCTTTTTCTCAGGAGAAAGGAAAAGGGTCCCCTTCACAAGTGAGAGGAGACTGTAATTTTTCGAGTACACTGTTAGTAGAGATGAGGTCTTGCTCTTGCTCAGTCTGGTCTCAAACTCCAGAGCTCAACTGATCCTCCCACCTCAGCCTCCTAGAATGCTAGGATTACAGGAGTGAGCTCCTGGAAAACAAAAACATGACAATCTAGAAATACTTTCTTTGTTATTTTGAAATACTTGATTTTTAGCAAGTATTAGACAAATACTTGTCTAATTAGAAAATTAGAGCAAATCACTCTAACTTACTAATTTTAGCAAATTAGCATCCATTAAAACATCTCATTGTTTCATTAGTATAATATCTCTAAGCAGGTAAGGAGGTATGAGTAGTGTAAGTGATACAGAGGCACACTGACTACAGAAGGACCATCATACAGAGGTTGACCAGTTTTACCAGTAATATGAAAAATGGACAACATACAGACATGAGAAGTAGAAGTAAAAAAAATATTGCTCTAATATCTAATATGGGACATATTTTGTATTAAACAGAGAAGAATAAAACCTCATAAATAAACAAAACAATTTAAATGAGCCCTGGTTAACCTTCAGAATTTTCCAATTTGCAGAAATGAGATTTAAACCCTTTAGGTATGTATTTACAGCCATCTCCAAAATATTTTATGCTATTTTTGCTGCAGAGAATAAGAAAAAACTATAATTTAATATTTTTCTAGTAAATATATTTTTGTCTTGATTAAGAAAATAAACTAATGGTCTATATACATAAGCTAATAGTCTATGTGTACAATTTTATCCATTTCATAAATGTTTATTGGGGACCTAAAACATATAATGCATTTCATGACTTCTAATCTTTCACTAGTTATAATACCACAATCCTCATGTTATTGCATTTCCAAATTTGTACTCCCAGCAGAGCTCACAAAAAATGTAGGGTGGCAGACCTGAGTTGACGATAATGTCATTTAGATAATTTGTTTTTTCCTGGAACTAGTGCAAGGCTTCATTTAAAAGTTAGACCGACAAGGGTTCTTACAGGTTGCCTGGTCCAAACTCATCATCATACAAATAAAGAAACTAGGGTCCAGAAAGGAAAACAAATGGACTAAAATATTATCCATCTTTCCATAATTTGCCCCTTTCACAGTCGAACACCAGCCCTGAAAGGATGGGTAGGTCTCAGGCAAGGCCCCATTATAACTTTTGTGGGCTCTTGATACTTTTGCCTTTTGGGCCCTTTCTCTGTAAAACTTTTTTAAATTTCTTTTTAAAATAAAGATAAATGTTAAGATCATATATTAAAACCTTTTGCTTAACACTAAAAGGCACTTTTTTTTCCTGATTTCAAAAAGCATTAAGGCATTTTCATGAACCCCTTAAAGGTATTTCAAGCTCTAAGTTGTAGTAATGGATAAGCTGACCCTGGTTTCAGTTTTCATTTGATGGTCTTAAAACTTTCCTGTAGCTGACTTGGTTCTGCCACAGGGGACTCTACATGTAGCGCCTCTATGATTCAGAATGTATTAGTCCTAGAAAGCTCAGAATTTTATTCTTAGACTATTCCAGAGATTCTCATCCAGCAGTCAGTCAGAATTTACTCCATCACTCTGACCCAGGCAGTTCCTTACAAAAGGATTCCAAAAGTATGTGGAGTACTCAATAGTGATCAGTTGCCAAGCATCTGGTTGAGAAAAGATCTCCAGGGTCCCAAATAAGATATACCTTTCTTAAGTCCCTTATACAACATTTAAAAGGAAAATTAGGCAGAACACTTCATTGAAATGTACTACCTTTGGCAATGTGGCTAGTTATCACATACAGATAGTCTTACTCTAAGAATACACTGTAAGGATTTTCTGGACTAGATAGAGATATGATTTTGTTTCTAGTACATTCACTGTGTGAAAAGGCTATCTCATTCATAAAATGAGGGCAAGTATAACTACTGAAAACAGGAAAAAAAAGAATATTAAATCTTTAAGAAAACTGTCATTTTAAAGCAAAATTTACTAATCTCATAGTACCCATTCTGTCTAATTTTACTTTAGGATCCCCATATGTAAGGTTCAGCAAAGTCCTATTCTCTCCAGTAACTTGACATTGATTATTATCACTTATTTTCAGAGGTGTTTGACCCCGGACCATTTTTGTCACATTCGTTTTCTTTAGCTGTTTCTGTTCCTTAATTCAACAAATGTTATTTTGTGACTACCATATGTCAGGTAGTATTTCTATGTGTATAAGTATACGTATAGTTGAAGATTAGTAAAACAAAACACTGTTCTCAAAGAGCTAATTATAAGAGAGGAAGAGAATAATATAAAATATACCAGCATTTAAAACAGGGTAAAACATTACAAATGACATAACAGGGTGCTCATTGGGTGAGGGAGGTATCTGGAAAGGCATCATGGAGGTGATAGCATTTGAGATGACTCTTTATTAAGGAAAGATTATTTAGAATTGGAAAGAAGGTGGAAGAGAAAAGGCATAAAAAAAGAGAAAGTATGACTATATTTACAAAACAGCATAATTTGGTTTATAGAATGGAATTACTAGCATGAAGAAGTGAAAAGGAAAATTAAGGGCATAATATAAACATTTGAAAGGAAGACTAAGACCTGAGACTTCATTTCGTATTTTGTTTGCATTCCTTATAGGCCCTGCCCAGTGTTGCTCATACATAATACTTGGCAATCGATTTAAGCTATCAGAAAAAGTATCAATAAGGTATACAGTAATCCCAAGGCATTTGTCCAAAGGCATATAGTAATTATTAATAAATCTACAATGATATAAGTTACTTGAAAAAAGTCCTCAATCAAATTCATCATAAAAAAAAAAAAAAAAAGAATCTCTACTGGTTTAATCTCCTCTATCTACTGTTTTATCAGGTCTTCCAAGACAGGTGAAAATTTAATAAAGGAGAACTGCAATGGTTTCCTAACTAAAAAAGAAAGCAGCTAAAATTGAAGAGAATGTTTTATTGAGAATAAATTGCAATAATATAATTGGATATACTTTAGCTATAATTAAAGACATTATCTTCAGTTTAATAAACTGCCTAAATTAAACTAAAAGATAAGAATTTTAAGAGTATAATTTTATTTTCAGATATGGGCAAATATTCAGAATTAAACATATATAGATTCAATTTGCCAGAAATAAACAAATAGTTTTATTTCTTTATTTAATGGCATGGAAAATTGTCATGCATGCTAGTATAAGGCAAAAGTTATTCACTTAATAATACACATATATTTTAAGGGGGAGGGGCGTAGGTAAGATGGCCCACTGGAGCCAGCTTTTCACAGAGACTCCGGTCCAGAAGGAGAGTTAAAGGACAGAAGTTTAGCAAGTAAGCTGATGGTTTGTAGCTGAGCCAAGAGAGAAGGTTGAAGAATACATATCAACGCTGCTGAGGTGAGCTGCGACCCCAAGGAAACAAATGATAAGTACAAAACTCATCACCAAGCGGACGGGAGTCCCCTCCCCCATGAGAACGGCTCACAGTATACTTCCTACAAATAAGCGAGCAGAGTTCAGATCTCCTCCTATTTTATTCCACGGGAGAGACCCCAAAACCAAAACTCCTTCCCCAGAGAGGACCCACTAATGTGCCATGGCACTCTCCCAACAGGCATAAAAACTATATATATATATATATTCTCTACCTGCAATTCTGAACTCCCAGCTGCTCCCACTCTCACTCTAAGGTCTGGAGACCTGTCCCCCATGGAGTCTAAATTCTTGGGCCTTTTCTCAAGAGGTGTGGACAAGGTGTAGGCTGTTGCAGGTCTGTGAATTCTGTGGCACAGGGTAAAGAGAGGACTGTGGACTGAGGGAGCCATATGGGAGACGGAGAAGTGGTGCCCTGAGGCACAGAGCAGTAGTGACGTGGGGGTGCGGGAGAGGGGGACAATAGGGCTCACACCACTGGGGATATTTTGGAGAGACGCTCCCTGCCTCTCTTGGCAACCAAAAAAAGCTGGGCTTCTAGTCTGGTGGCAGCCACTGGTGGAACAGACCTGGGATGGAAATGCAGGCCCAGTGAGTAAAGGGTATGCCTGAGGCGCTACCTGTCCTGGTGGGGGTGCTGGGGATGGAGACTAGAATACATGTACAGAGAAGGCATACTTCCAGGGTGGGGCTGAGTCAGAAGTGCTGATGCACCCAGCCCCCAAGGAAATATAGCTGATACAAAAGCAGGTGGGGCAGGAATTGAGAGCTGAGTGTGAGCTCTAACTAAGCCTGCCCCAACACAAGAGTGCAGTAGAGGCAGAGATGCCAGCTTCATGAGAAATGGTACAATAGCAGCAGCACAAAGTGGGGATGAGTCGCAGTTTCTGTGAACTCAAATAGCACGGGGCCCTCAGGGGAAACTATAGCTTGGACAGAAACACAAATTCTGTGAGAATATAAGTGGCAGCAACATCAATCTGGGGCGGGGCTGGAACTGAGTGAACTGCGGCAGCTTCCATTAAGCATCCAAGGTTTTCAGGCTTCAGCTCCCACTGACAGCTGGAGACAGAGTGCAACGATCTGGCTAAGAAGACATAGATCTCTCTGTGACTCAGGCAGGCACAAATCCGTGGAGCATCTGCTCATTGGAGGGAACCAGGTCATGGCTCTGTGAGGTTACCAGTGACTGGGCATGACAGAGTTGTAAGGAAGGGAAGGTGGCATCAACCTTCCTGGACTAATTCATTTTCTAGGTGGGTCCTTCTGACTCTATGGAGCAATGGAGTGAGTCATACTCGAGTTGCCATCAGACCCCTGCTATCTAGTACCTGGAGACATTTTGAATTCTCCCACTTGAGACTGGGTGCTGACTGGGACAACGGATTTGGAACTCTTGACCTGGGCCAATCACCCGAGGAGTATCCAAAGTGGTACCCTAGGTGTGTGGTTGTGAGAAGGTTTGATTTTCCTTTTCCAGTTTTTGCCCATGGGGAGCAGGGTAACTAAGTTGCTGATATTTCTCCAAAGCTGAGACTTCAACCCAGAGTTACTGATTCACTAGGATTGAACAGAGACCAGCTGAAAACAAGACAAACCCATTTAGCCCCAACAACCCAAGCAGGTGCCCAGTGTCTTAGGCCGAAGCACTGTATGGGTCCTTTGCAAAGCTCTAGGGGAATAGGTACAGACAACAGTCCCAGCTCACGGGCAAAGGGCTGGTTAATCCCTACTCTAGGAGCCCCCAACCCAACTTCACCTTATCTGCTCATCCAGCCAAATGGTGTAAAATAGGTGTAAAATAATATTGGGGCAAATCAGCGGAAAAACTGAGGCAACATGAATAATCAGAATACATCAACTCTCCCAAGGAATGACATGGCAGACACATTAGAAGATCCCATTCATAAACAAATGTCTTAGATGTCAGAAATTGAATTCAGAATTTGGATTGCAGATAAGATTAAATGAATGGAGGTAAAGTAGGAATTAGAAATTCAAAGAGCATTTCAAAAGTTGTCTCAAGAATTCAATGAATTCAAAGACAAAATCACCAAAGATTCTGACATACTGAGACAAGAATTTGCAGCCCTCAAAGATCTGAGAAATACAGTAGAATACCTCAGTAACAGAATGGAGCAAGGAGAAGAAAGGATTTCTGACATTGAAGACAAAGCTTCTGAATGCTCCCAAAACCTCAAAGAGGAAGGGAAGTGGAGAACAAAAACGGATCATTCTCTCAGAGAGCTCTGGGATAATTTGAAAAAAACTAGTATTTGCCTTATAGGAATTCCTGAAAGCTACGAGGTTGCTTCGAAAGGCCCAGATGCTCTACTCCATGAGATAATCAAAGAAAACTTCCAAGACATGCCAAGACATTCTGAAATTCAAATAGCAGTTTCACAACCCGAGCACAACTCAACCCAAATAAGGCATCTCCCAGACACCTTACAATTAACTTTACCAAAGTTAATATGAAGAAGAATATTCTGCAAGCAGCCAGACGTAAGAAAACTATAACCTACAAGGGGAGAATATTAGAATGACTACAGATCTCTCTGCTGAAACCTTTCAAGCTAGAAGAGGGTGGTCATTGACTATTGATCTCCTTAAACAAATCACTTTCAATCCAGGATCCTGTACCCAGTTAAGCTGAGTCTCATTTATGCTGGAGAAATTAATACTTTAATGACATTCACACATTGAAGAAATTTGCCATAATTAAACCAGCTCTCCAGGATATTCTCAGACCTATCCTCCATAACGACTAGCACATTCCTCAACCACCAAAGTAAACTCACTCAGAAACTTTTGATTAAATTCCAACTTCCACAATGGCGAAAGGATTAAAGATGTCCACTAGACTTTTGAAAAACTCAATACCCAAACTTCTACAAGGGTTATCAATATTCTCAATTCATGTGAATGGTTTAAATTGTCCTCTAAAGAGGCACAGGTTGGCTGACTGGACACGAAAACTCAGGCCAGGGCTCGGCGCCTGTGGCTCAACGGGCTAAGGTGCCAGCCATGTACACCTGAGCTGGCGGGTTCGAATCCAGCCCCCGGACCCGCCAAGCAACAATGACAGCTGCAACCAAAAAATGGCCGGGCGTTGTGGCGGGCGCCTGTAGTTCCAGCTACTTGGGAGGCAGAGGCAAGAGACTCGCTTGAGCCCAGGAATTGGAGGTTGCTGTGAACTGTGAAGCCACAGCACTCTATCCAGGGTGACAGCTTGAGGCTCTGTCTCAAAAAAAAAAAAAAAAAGAAAACTCAGGCCAGATATCTGCTGGATAAAAGAATCTCATCTTACCTTAAAAGATAATTATAGACTCGGGGTGAAAGGATGGTCATATATATATATTTCAGGCAAATGGAAATCAGAAAAAAGCAGGTGTTGCAATTTTATTTGCAGATACAATAGGCTTTAAACCAACAAAAGTAAGGAAAGTTAAGGATGGTCACTTCATATTTGTTAAGAGTAAGACTCAAAATGAGATTTCAATTATTAACATTTATGCACTCAACCAGAATGCGCCTCAATTTATAAGAGACACTCTAACAGATATGAGCAACTTGATTTCCTCCAGCACCATAATAGTTGAAGATTTTAACACTCCTTTGGCAGTGCTGGATAGATCTTCCAATAAGAATCTTAGCAAAGAAATTTTAGACTTAAACTTAACCATTCAACAATTGGATTTAAAAGACATCTACAGAACATTTCATCCTAACAAAATTGAATACACATACTTCTCATCAGCCCATGAAACATCCTCCAAAATTGATCATACCTTAAGTCACAAGTAGTCTAACCTCAGCAAAGTTAAAAGAATAGAAATTATTCCTTGCTTCTTCTTGGACCATCATGAAATAAAAGTTGAACTCAGTAACAACAGGAATCTCCATACTCATACCAAAACATGGAAACTAAATAACCTTATGCTGAACAATGACTGGGTCATAGACGAGATTAAGAAGTAAATTACCAAATTTTGGGAACAAAATGATAATGGAGACATTAATTATAAGAACCTCTGGGATACTGCAAAGGCAGTCCTAAGAGGGAAATTTGAAGCATTGCAAGCCTTCCTCAAGAGAATGGAAAGAGAAGAAGGTAACAACTCAATGGGACATCTCAAGCAACTGGAAAAGGAAGAACATTTCAATCCCAAACCCAGCAGAAGAAAAGAAATAACTAAAATTAGAGCAGAATTAAATGAAATTGAAAATAATAAGAGTATACAACAGATTAATAAATCAAAAAGTTGGTTTTTTGAAAAGGTCAAGAAAATAGATAAACTTTTGCTAACCTAACCAGGAAAAAAAGAGTAAAATCTCTAATTTCATCAATCAGAAATGGCAAAGACAAATAATAACAGACTCCTCAGAAATTCAAAACATCTTAATGAATATTACAAGAAACTTTATTCTCAGAAATATGAAAATTTGAAGGAAATAGGAATATTTGGAAGCACACCACCTTCCAAGACTTAGCCAGAATGAAGTGGAAATGTTGAACAGGCCTATGTGAAGTTATGAAATAGCATCAACTATACAAAATCTCCCTAAAATGAAAAGCCTGGGACCAGATAGCTTAACATCAGAATTCTATCAAACCTTTAAAGAGGAACTAGGACCTATATTACTCAATCTTTCCCAAAATATAGAAAAAGAAAGAATACTACCTAACACATTCTATGAAGCAAACATCACCTTGATCCCCAAACCAGGAAAAGACCCAACAAGAAAAGAAAATTATAGACCAATATCACTAATGAATATTGATGAAAAAATATTCAACAAGATCCTAGCAAACAGAATCCAGCAACACATCAAACAAATTATACACCAAGACCAAGTGGGTTTTATCCCAGGGTCTCAAAGCTGGTTTAATATACGTAAATCTATAAATATATTTCAGTACATAAACAAATTAAAAAACAAAAGTCATATGATCCTCTCAATTGATACAGAAAAAACTTTTGATAATATCCAGCATCCTTTCATGAACAGAACACTTAAGAAAATTGGTATAGAAGGGACATTTCTTAAACTGATAAGAGGCCATCTGCAACAAAACCACAGCCAATATTGTACTGAATGGAGTTAAACTGAAGTCACTTCCACTCACATCAGGAACCAGGGAAAGTTGCTCCTCTGCTTTTTAATCTTGTAATGGAAGTCTTAGCCATCGCAATTAGGCAAGAAAAGGCACGCAAGGGTATCCATATAGGTTCAGAGGAGATCAAACTTTCACTCTTCGCTAACATAATTATATGTCTGGGAAATACCAGGGATTCTACTACAAAACTCGTAGAAATGCTCAAGGAATACGGCAGCATCTCAGGTTACAAAATCTGTAGACTTTGTATTTACCAACATATATAGTCAAGCTGAAAAAAGTCAAGGACTCTATTCCTTTCACAGTAGTGCCCAAGAAGATGAAATATTTGGGTGTTTACCTAACAAAGGACGTGAAAGATCTCTATAAAGAGAACTATGAAACTCTAAGCAAAGAAATCGCTAAAGATGTTAACAAATGGAAAAACATACCATGCTCATGGCTGGGAAAAATCAACATTGTTAAAATGTCCATACTATCCAAAGCAATATACAATTTTAAAGCAATCCAAATTAAATCTCCACTATCATACTTTAAAGATCTTGAAAAAATACTTCGTTTTATATAGAATTAGAAAAAACCTCGAATAGCCAAGACATTACTCAGAAATAAAAACAAAGCAGAAGGAATCACGATAACAGACCTCAGTCTATACTATAAATTGACAGTGATCAAAACAGCATGGTACTGGCCCCCAAACAGAGAGGTAGATGTACGGAAAAGAATAGAGAACCAACAGATGAACCCTGCTACTAACCTTATTTCATCTTCAATAAGCCAATTAAAAATATTCAGCGGGGAAAAGATTCCCTATTTAACAAATGGTGCTGGGTGAACCAGTTGGCGACTTGTAGAAGACTGAAACTGGACCCACATTTTTCACCATTAACTAAGAAAGACTCTCACTGGGCTATAGACTTAAACTTAAGACATGAAACTATAAAAATTCTAGAAGAAAGTGCAGGGAAAACACTTGAAGAAATCGGCCTGGGTGAATAATTTATGAGGAAGAACCCCCCCCCCCCACGGCAATTGAAGCAACATCAAAAATACATTAGTGGAATCTGATCAAACTAAAAAGCTTCTGCACAGCCTAAAACATAGTAAATAAAGCAAGCAGACAGCCCTCAGAATGGGAGAAGATAATTGCAAGTTATGTCTCTGACAAAGGTTTAATATCCAGAATCTACGGAGAACTCAAACATATTAGCAAGAAAAGAACAAGTGATCCATCTCAGGTTGGGCAAGGGACTTGAAGAGAAACTTCTCTGAAGAAGACAGGTGGATGGCTTACAGACATATGAAAAAATGCTCATCATCCTTAATCATCAGAGAAATGATAATCAAGACCACTTTGAGGAGGAGGAGCCAAGATGGTGGCCAAGTAACAGCTTCCTTGCAACTGGGCTCGGTGAGACTGGGGAGAGAAGACTTCAGGCATCTCTGGATGGCGAGATCTGCCCAGAAACATCCCTTTGGGGACAGGGAGACAGCGTGAGACTTCTGGACCCCCTGAGGAAGGCAACAGCAGTGGAGATCTGGCAAGTGGTTG
>CAUYON010119040.1:0-22951 GCA_963573935.1 Arctocebus calabarensis
TGTCCTCATATCAAACTTGAGTACATGGGATTCATGCTTCTCCATTCTTGAGATGCTTTACTAAGAATAATGTGTTCCACTTCCATCCAGGTTAATACAAAGGCTGTAAAGTCTCCATTTTTTTAATGGCTGAATAGTATCCCATAGTGTACATATACCATAGCTTGTTAATCCATTCCTGGATTGGTGGGCATTTAGGTTGTTTCCACAGTTTGGCGATCGTAAATTGAACTGCAATAAACAGTCTAGTGCAAGTGTCCTTATGATAAAAGTATTTTTTTTCCTTCTGGGTAGATGCCTAGTAATGGGATTGCAGGATCAAATGGGAGGTCTAGCTTGAGTTCTTTGAGAGTTCTCCATACTTCCTTCCAAAAAGGTTGTATCAGTTTGCAGTCCCACCAGCAGTGTAAGAGTGTTCCCTTCTCTCCACATCCACACCAGCATCTGCAGTTTTTAGATTTTTTGAAATGGGCTATTCTCACTGAGGTTAGAAAATATCTCAGGGTAGCTTTGATTCGCATTTCTCTAATAATTAGGGATGATGAGCATTTTTTCATATGTTTGTTAGCCATTCATCTGTATTCTTTAGAGAAGGTTCTATTTATGTCTCTTTCCCATTGATATATGGGATTGTTGGCTTTTTTCATGTGGATTAATTTGAGTTCTGTAATAGTTCCTAGTTATAAAGCTTTTGTCCGATTCAAAATATGCAAATATTCTTTCTCATTGTGTAGGTTGTCTATTTGCTTTGCTTGTTGTCTCCTTAGCTGTACAGAAGCTTTTGAGTTTAATTAAGTTCCATTTGTTTATTTTTGTTGTTGTTGCAATTGCCATGGCAGTCTTCTTCATGAAGTCTTTCCCCAGGCCTATATCTTCCAGTGTTTTTCCTATGCTTTCTTTGAGGATTTTTATTGTTTGATGATTTAAATTTAAGTCCTTTCTCCATTTTGAATGAATTTTTTTGAGTGGAGAAAGATGTGGGTCCAGTTTCCATCTTTTCCGTATGGATATCCAGTTCTCCCAGCACCATTTATTGAATAGAGACTCTTTCCCCCAAGGTCTGTTCTTGATTGGTTTATCAAAGATTAGGTGGTTGTAAGATACTAGTTTCATTTCCTAGTTTTCTATTCATTTCCAAATGTTTATGTCTCTATTTTTGTGCCAGTACCATGCTGTCTTGACCACTATGGTTTTGTAGTACAGCCTAAAGTCTGGTATGGTGATGCCTCCAGCTTTATTTTTATAACTAAAAATTGCCTCAGCTATATGGGTTTTTTTCTGGTTCCATAAAAAATGCACAGAATCATTTTCCAAATCTTAAAAGTACGATGTTGGTATTTTAATAGGAATGGCATTGAATAGATAGATTGCTTTGGGAAGTATAGACATTTTAATAATGTTGATTCTTCCCAGCCATGAGCCTGGTATGTTCTTCCATTTGTCAAAATCGTCTGCTATTTCCTTTCTTAGGATTTCATAATTTTCCTTATAGAGGTCCTTCATCTCCTTTCTTAGGTATATTCCTAGGTATTTCATTTTGTTTGAAGCTATGGTGAAGGGAGTTGTGTCCTTAATTAGTCTCTCATCTTGACTGTTATTGGCATATACAAAGGCAACTGACTTGTGGACATTGATTTTATTTATTTATTTTTAATTAAATCATAGCTGTGTACATTAGTGCAATCAAGGGGTACAATGTGCTGGTTTCATATACATTCTGAAATGTTTTCATCAAACTGTTTAGCATATCCTTCATGGCATTTTCTTAGTTATTGTATGAAGACATTTGTATTCTGCATTTTTCTTCTTTTGAAAAATTATATCTTCCTACTTCTTGTTCACTCGCCTTCTTTCTTCATTGGGATTTTTTTTTTCTCTCAGAATTCTCTGCAAGAAACAAACCACTATGTTTTTGCATTATGTTTTATTTTATAATACCCTTAATTCTGTATACCAGTAGAGGAGAGTGATTGTGTTGACTCTTCATATTTGTGTTTGGGATTTGATTTGACATTTGGAATTTCTAAAATGATATTGACATTTCTATCTCCTAAACTCCTTCATCAAAGTTGTCTTATACAGGCCACCTGTGGTGGCTCATGCCTGTAATCCTAGCACTCTGGGATGCTGAGGTAGGAGGATCTTTTGAGCTCAGGAATTTGACATGAGCCCAAACAAAGTGTGACCCCATTTATACCAAAAATAGAACAAATATCTGGGCATCGTGATGGGCACCTGTAGTACCAGCTACTCAGGAGACTGAGGCAGGAGGATTGCTTGAGCCCAGGAGTTTGAGGTTGCTGGGAGCTAGGCTGATACCATAGCACTCTCAAAAAAAAAAAAAAAGAAAAAAGAAAAAGAAACAAAAGTCTGAATACAAAACCATTTTAACCTACAAAATTTATTGAATTCCAACCTCCTTTTTAACAGCATTATTGTGAAAAATAAGGAAACAACCCATGAATTGAAGGTATTAATAAACTGTGGTATCTGTATATCACAGAATAGTTACTATTCAGCCATTAAGAAAACATGGAGACTTACAAAAGATGGTATCTTTTGTAATAACCTGTAAGAATTTGAAGAACATTCTCCTAAGTAAAGTATCAGAGGAAATGGAAAAACAACCATCCCATGTACTCAAATACTAAATTCAAACTAGTAGATTAACAACTCCACACCCATGTGAAAGAAAAACTCAACTAAATTCAAGAAGGGGGGGCGAGGTTCACTAAATTCCCAATGGGTACAATGCATGGGTATGTGGCACACTTCCTGAGTGAAGGACACAACTATAGCTGGGACTTTGCCTACAAATGCAAATAATGTAACCTAACCGTATGTACCCTCACGTTAATCTGAAATTAAAAAATAAATAAATAAATGGCCAGCTGCGAAGTCAGAGAAGTGACATTTCCATGATTAAATGCAGTTGGAGGGATTACTAGAAAGGCGGCAGGAGCTTATTCCTAACTTTATTTTGAGGGTGCCAAGAGTTTTAACTGGGGTAAGCAGAGTCAGCAAACATCCCCCCACCTTCACCCCAAAGTTCCATTTAGCAAGAAAACAGGCACACATGTGCATTTTCAGCAGCCGGACCCGTGGGTAGAACATTGCCTTCAGTTCGTGGAGCAGGGGCATGTGAGCAAATTAAATCCCGACTTCCTCATCAACAGTCTGCACTGCAGGGAGCTGTCCAGAGTAGCCAGGTTACGCCGGCTGCATTGAAGACAGAAATTCCATGTATGGATTCGGAACTGACTGTGTTCTTCGCCTGTCTGGGTTGCTGAGTCTCAGAAAACCCGTTAACAAACCACAAAAACAAAACAAAACAAAAAGCCCCAAACAATCTCTATGAGTAGGTTGGAGAAAGATTTTCATGACAACTAGTCATGGAAAAAGTAGACTCAGGGACCGTGCACTTCTGGTGAATTCTTTCCCTTAAGCTGGAATATTGAGTAAATGGGTGGTGAGAACAGGGCCAGTGTGAGTTCTCCCGCTCGTATGAGACATCCACGTGTAGCGTGTTCGTAATTCTCTGTAATTCTCCGATCTTCCCTGATCGCTCACCGAGGTCGGGAGGCTGCCTGCTCATCAGTGAACAGCAGGAGCGCCCTTGGTGCACACTCCAGTTTCAAGTTAATGGTTCAGGCATATCTAAAAATGGCCAATCCAAACACTTGGGTTGGATTCATTACTCCTGCCTCATTCCTGAAGTGCGTAATCAAATTCTAAAGATCGATTGCTTGGGTGTTATTTTTCTTTCCCACAGCAGGTTTTGCTCAGCAAACATAGACAGTACTACTCGGTTGGTAACTTCGCAGTTCACAGGCTGCCTTCTGGTGTTTTGTGCTTGTTTTGTCTTTCCCTCATGAATAAGACTGTCATGATGTGTGGATGTTTATATATTGCCTTCTAAGACCCTTCCTTCCCTTCTCTTCTCAGTCTTTCTGAACATGGGCAGTCTTTGGTATTATTCCATGTCCATGTTTTGTGAAAACGACACCCTGCTACTCAGTTTTCTTGACTTACAATTAACTATCTTAACCCAAATCTTATTTTTCTCCCATTCTACTTGTGAAAAAGTTTCTCTGATCTCTGCATTGAGTTGAAAAATCCCTAGGAATTCATAGCAGACTGGGTTTGAATGGCTTAGTCCCAAAACAACTTCAACAGAATTCTCCTTCCACTTCCTTATAAATCAGATTCCTCAAACTCTCTTGGATAAGCCATCCTGGTTTTCTCTAAGCTGACTATTAGAGTTGGGTCATGGAGTACAGCTTCAAAGTATCTGAAAGTCACACTCAAATGTTGCAGGGTAGCTGTGGGTGGATAATTTCTTAGGAATATTATGACCATTTATTTGGCTATTGTCTTTTGCCCCTGCCCCAGCAGCCTAATTAACTGTTCACTGAAATTAACTTGTATAAATGTGGCTCAAATTTTGGCAGTTACTATATTAGGTATTGGACTGCTGCCATGCTCTCGGTCATCTCTGCCCTCATTTTTTACCTGCTTCAGAATGAAGGATTGAAGAATAAAAGGACTACTCCATAGTCTTTGAACTTCTGAGTGAAGAACTGTAAAGTGACCAAGACTTTGATTAATACTTAGGCTTCTGGATGGCTTATTAATGAAGCAATGCCTTACCCACAGGGGAAAGACATGCCGTTAGCATTATACTCTAGGCACAGAAGCTCCTATTTAAGGAAAAGTAAATGCATAGCATGCACCATGTCAGAAAACTAATTTTAATGTTAACAATGAGTTGAGTATTCTTGTAGTTATAAGAAAATATTCCAGCCTTCATTGCCTTCCATAAATAAGTTGCTGGAAGTAAACGAGGTGTGCTATTTCAGTACCAATTTAGCAATCCCTGTGCTCTATTATCAGCAACATGCACAGTTGGTTTGTGGCAGAATGCAAGCCACTCTCGTCTGTGAATAAGCACCAGGCTGACTGTGCAGGATGATAATTGCTCTGTCTGCGTTTCCTCTGGCACCTACTGATCTCCGCTAAGTGGTTAGTAAAACATATTTTTGAAGGAATGTCAAGCACTTCTAAAAATTTGAAGGACTTAGTTTTTGATTATTCTTTTCCTTATGTTTAAGTTTGAGGAAAGTTCACGCAAAGCCATTCCACGGCTACCATTACTCCTAGCAGGTGTCTTAAATAGCAGGGTGCCAGTGTGTCTGTAGCTTGGCATGTTTTAATCAGTTGTGTTTTTTTTTGTGTTACACCGTGACACTGGCTGGATGTGTTGGGGTATCAAGTGCCTGACTTCAAATGGATGGCAAATTCACTAAAGTGAAAATGATTGTGATAGTTCCCTCATTTCCCCCCACCGTGTATGTAAAACTGACTTTTAAAGTGTTTAGTGGATAATAGATCATGTAAGGTCAGTCCTAGCCATGGCGGCCGTGGCTATTATTTTCCCTTTTCATGGGAGGGTGCTCAGCAAAATGAGATTGTCACACTCTTTTTTTGAGAGGACAGCGGCAGACAGTTAAAAGCCTCTTCATGTAAGGATGTTATTTCATAAAGACACCAGCACTGGATTATCCCCTTCACTTTAAACTTCTGCCAGCTTGTACAAAGAGATAAAACAAAATAGCCCTGGTCCCAGGGGTGGGGAAGTGCTGGCCAGCTCAGCCTGGGTCCACAGGCTTTCATTTTGATTAGTCACATGTGAGGAAAATTCACTTAGGCTGAGAGGTAAATTTAATACCAGTTATGCCCATGCTGTTCATATCACAACCATTTTCACATGATGCCACTTAATTCCCTAAGAAGCAGAAAGGTAAATCGGTGGCTGGCCAGCAAAGGTGTCACAATGCATTAAGACCAGGACTCGCTGCAGGGGATAATGGTTCTGATTGCTGTTGACTCATGTCTCCACCAACTGCCTCATGTAAAATAAGTGACATTTAAAAGACATCAAGATGTGAGAAGAGGTAAGGGAGAGAGAAGGAAAGAGAGAGGAGGGTAAAAAAGTATGCGCTGGGAAACTTGCCACCTGAATCTGCAGTTCCTTTTCCACCCTAAGTGGTAGGAAATGATAACTCGACATGCCATGGGTGACCTGCACCAAGCTTTTAACTTCCTGTCTTGTGTTTTTGGAGAAAAATCTGTAAAATTGCTTCTGGGAACTGCTCCAACATGTTATCATTTATTTCCAATTTAATTTTTTTTAACTCTTATTCTTTTGCCCTCAGATATCAGTCTATTCATCTCTTTAAAAGCTTTAGGCTGAATCAAGTTAGGCAGTGGTAGACAACAAGAGGCATTCTACTTTCTGAAGGCCCATTTATGTCTATTTTTATAAAGAGAATCAAATTCCAGTTTACAGTAAGCATATGCTTCAGTTGACATCTGTTTCTAAGACTTGGACGCTTTGTTTGCATAACAGTCACCAATAAATGGCCTTGTTTTAAGTCTGCTCACTGAGTTGTATGTGGGTTGTTCAGCTGGGGATTTTAGTCGCAGCTGATCCCCTACCGCTCATAGCTGATAGGAAGGGGGAAAATCCGAGAAGCCCAGTCCTATTTATTAATGCAGATTTTAACATTCTCAATGAACCACTTATCCAGTGTGATTCGGCAACCAAATCCTTATTTGCTCAGGCAGAGGAGGGGGTGTTCTTCAAAGTGCTGAATTAAAGCTTACCAGCTTTTTTTATTTTGGCGGGGGAGGGGAATGAGGAGGAAGGAGAGAGTGAGGTCCTTTCTTTAGCCAGTCTCTGATAATTCAGAATACAATGAGGTTGAATCTTTTAATAGGACATCATAAACCAAGCTACGTTTAATGAATTTATTGTAAACTAAGACCCTCAGATGTTTATGAAGCCCTAAATGTTGGCCTTTTGTGCAGTCTTGATGATTTTATTCAGTACCACTTAAATATCAGTTTAGAGTTTGATAGAACAGGGCTGTGTTTCCTTGGTTCGTCTGGTTTTGTTTCATTTCAAAGCACATCTGATTCCACATGCGTGGGAACCAGGCACAATATTAAAATATTTCAAGATGTACATGTGACTGTCTTTAGGATCGTTAACTGCTAATTAAAGAAGTTACTGCTTGTGTTAAGCAGCTTCAAATACAGAGCTAATCCACGGTCTCCATAAGTCTGCCCTTTTTTTCCCCCTGCCCCTTAAAGGCATGCCAGCAGTTAAAAATATTAAAAGTCTTTGGGTCTGTGTGCTTTAGAGAGTAAACCTGATTAACAAAAGGCTTTCCTTTAATTCTCATTTTTACATAGAAAGGATCTAACTGTAATGTATTTGAAAATACAGTGCTCACTGACTTAAACACACTGAACTTTTTCCCCTGAATTATTGTATAATATTCAGTAATCGTTTATGAAATGTGTAACATTTTTCAAGGGGATTTACATATCAACTTTTCCTAGTGGAATCAACAACAGGAGCATGAAATGTATCTACTCCATTTACTCTTATCCAGTGCTCCTACTTTCTTTTTCCCTTTAATTTTTATATATGGTAAAAATTTCATTGAAGAGAGATTTTAGATGACAGGACTGTAATTTTAAACCCAATAGAAGAGGTGTAAGCAATTTGAGCTTAGCTGAAGCATAATCTTAGGTTGTCAAGAAGAAACCCATTCTCCCTATGCTAATCAATCAGTGTATCAACCAACCAATCATCTCTTCAGCTTAGCATATATCCTAAGGTTTGATATATCTATTAACTGCCCATCATGCAGCTGGTCTCTGGATGATGAGATTCCCCGTATCTTGGCATTTGGCGGCGGACGACTAAGCTATCACAGCCTCAGATAAATACCAAAGTGGAGATTTCAATCCTGTTCCTGAGAGCAGAGACAATCCAGAAACATTGAAAATATTCTTAGGAGAGAGTACACAGAAAATTACATTTCTCAACTCTGGCCGTGTGTATGGAAATTGTATATATTACATGATTCTCCCTCTTTAGGCACAACAATGGAAAATAAAATTACTCTTCTGTTATGCTTGGAACGCTGGTAATCAAAGGAATTATTGGGATCTGCTAAAAACTCTTAATTGCAAGACAAATTACATGTAGACATTTGAATAAGTAAGACTAATGAACGAGCAGATGATACAGTTCCTGAAAACAAACAGACGCTCCTTTATGTAAAGCAAGGCAAGTCGTGGTTATCATTCTGGAGAAGCTGATCACTGTATCTAAAGATTGTATATTGCTTCCTGGACTCAATTCAAAGATTCTTCCACAGCCAGTGTGTTGGATTATTGTAAGGAGGCACTGTTTCTATGAAATTGTTTATTGAGAAATAGAAACCCCAAGTGACTTAAATCTAATTGCTAAGTGTGTGTGAATATGTTGAAATCGGAATGAGTCTGATTCCTTTCTTCAAATAGTGATTTCCAGCTGGAAGGTAAAATCTCTGAGAGACTCAGCTCCACTCACAATATCATTCCTACACTGCAGTTCAAGTCTCATACTCTGAAAAGAAAACCAGGGTAACGTATTAGGGGACTACAGTTCTAACCTACACTTGACCATTCACTAACTGCTATATACGAAGCAAGCTATTTGATTCTTTAGACCTTACTTCATAAATTGAGATTTCTCTGAAGCACTCATGAAAAATAGTAATTAATTATTCTCATGATATGTAAACCTTATTTCATATACTTCCAAAGAGTCATTGTTTTCCATGTCACTTGTGGTTTGAGTTTAGACTTCTACCATAGTATTTGCTCAGCCAAAATCTCTTCAGTTTTGTTGGGCAACATGAGCAGATGGGAAATACATTCCAGACTAAATACAGTGCTCTGGCTTGAAGCCATTGTTTGAATCATTTGTTGAGGGTGGGGCCAGGGAGGAGGAATGATGGGGTTCATGATAACATGAACTCTTTGCTGCTGGAGAGAGAAGGAAATGTGTTTTCTGTCCTAAGAAGTCCAGCATGAGTCCACAGAGGCTGTGATGACTTCTCCACTCTAAACAACTCAGCCTGTGCACTTTGATCTCAACTGGTGTGAAGAGGCTGGTAACAATATAACAGGTCTAGAATTTTTGTATTTTTCCCAACAGAAAGATAATTGTGGTATCAAGTTCAAAGCAATAGTTCCATTTAAATAGTGTCTTTTGAAAACCTTTTGCAAGGAATTGTGATTCTAAGAGAAATCACTTTGCTGTATGGGTTAAAGTTACAAATTTTATCATAACAAAACAAAGGGGACCAAAAAAAGCCAGGTAGAGAATCATTTTCTCTCTCTCAAGTCACTTAAAGGGCCATTCTGGGACTCAACCTAGGCTCCAATGATTAGAGACCAGCATGTTTGTAGAAATCCTCAGATAAGCTGCAAATGTGAGCAGCTATGACACAGACTCTGCTGAACAAAGCAAACAAATTGATTTAGAGGAATATGGCATTTTGAATGTGGATTTTTCCATGTTGCTGGCCTGGAACCTTATAAGCATGCACTTTTCAGACTCGGAACAGCCCTACTCCCTAGAGCATCTATCCTGTCTTCTGGTGATAATTATCCTGCCTGGGCTATGGCGTGTAGATATAGATAAGAAAGCTGGTGAAAGTGGATTGAGTATTATTAGAAACTTACTGGCATAGGAATTGACCCATGATTGCAGGTAGAATCAGATTTCAAGGTGGCATATAAAACTCAGCAAATAGATCTTGCGGAAGAAGAGGGATGCATTTTTTTTTAATTGTTGTGAATTCCTAGTCTGGAACAATTTGCTACTGTTCTGCACAAATACAGTGTGACTTCATGTGCATCATGTAAACATGTCCCCAAAGGAAAGCAAGGAGCTCCCTGACCTCAAGGATGTATGTTCAAAAACAACATAAAGAAACAGATCATTGGGTAGCACCTATGGCTCAAAGGAGTAGGGCGCTGGCTGCATATGCCAGAGGTGGCGGGTTCAAACCCAACCCCTGCCAAAAACCTCAAAAAAAAAAAAGAAAGAAAGAAAGAAAAAGAAACAGATCATTTTTATGAAACCTTGAAGATGATACCAGCAAATTTCCCTTATCAAAGTATGCTTAATTTTTGATTCTGAATTCTTTTAAATAGAAAAAGGGGGCACTAATTCTGGGCTGGCATTCAAGGAAAATGAGGAGAGAAGATAAGGTGGATAAGAGGAAGTTGAAGGAACCAAGGGAGGGGAGAAAGTAATGGACAAAATGAGGGCTCTGTTGGGTCTCTTGCTGGGCTCTGTTATGTGGGGTCTGTCTACATGTTAGGGAGGGAGTTCTTTCGGTGTAAACGATATTGGGACTGGAGAGGGGATATTCACCCAAACATCAGGTGCCAAGGGTTGACCACCAATTGTAGCTAGAGGGCATCTCCTCAAAGGCATGTTTTCCATCTTGTTGTTGGAGAGACCACCATTTAAGCAGTACATAACCCATGAATCTCAGCAGGATTCTAGCAGCATTCTGCTCAGCCATTAAGCAATAGACCAGAGGTGGGAAGAATGTGGGCACAGAGAGGGAAGGTACACAGTGAAGGCTTTGTAAACACTTTATATGGGTCAAAAATAGCAACCCTTGACTTATTTATGATCCTTAATTCGTGCTGCCACATGATTGATTATGAGGTCCACATCACACTGTGATATGAAAGTATTAATTGCATAGGGGCAATAAGAATTTCTATGTGAGTAATGTCTTAATAGTATTCTGCTGTTTAGCAATGGAATGGGAAACCAAGGCTTCACATGGCTGCACAGTTCTCTTAATGAGGTCAGATTTTTTTTAAACCCTAACATATGTATGTATCGTGTGTCCTGTTTAACTCTCTAATAGGATATGATTTTTTTTTTATTTGTCTGTTTGTTTTTGAGACAGAGTTTCACCCTAGAGCTGAGTGCTATGGCATCACAGCTCACAGCAATCTTAAACTCTTGGGATGAAGTGACTGCTATGATTTCTTAGAGTAACTTAAGAAAAAGGAAGAGAATTAAGAGCAGGAACAATACGATAGATGCTGGTATTGTCCTTCAGATTCAATTTGTGACTTTCTGACAGACACCTTCCTCAGCTCTCATCTGAATAGTTAACACTCCCATTAAAAGCAAACCCTGAGTTTAGTTAACAGTAATGAAACCATGTCAGTTTCTTAGTTTGAGAAGTATAAGATGTTAACAATAGAAGGATCTGGGTGAACTCTAGGAACTTGCTTCTATATTTGCAAGTTTTCTGTAAATCTAAAATTATTCCAAAATACAGTTTGTTTAAAGGAAAAAAACAGCCATGTATATGTGCTTTGCAATGAATATATGTGAAGAAGCTCCACATTTGTGGCAGCAGTTTCTTAATGTTTCTGCAAACAAATTCTCATTGAATCTGATCTCCTGAGAAGCTGATGACTAACCCTGCGTTTGAGTGCACACAGGTCTCTAACTAATCATGCCAGATGTTTACTTACCTAATACTGAATCAGAAAAGGAGGAGGATTTAGAATTAGCTGTCTTCTTAGAATGCCACCTAGCATTAAAATAAAATAATTCTCAGCATTTTTACTAGGCAAAGCATTCAGTGTCAGATTTCAAGTGATCTTTAAAGTTTGTGTTTTCTATGAGGCTTGCTGTGTGGCATATTCGTGATCGTGGAGAAGTGTCTAATGGTTACTGTAAAATTAGAGGCTGTCCAAACATTACTCAAAATCCTAAAACTTTCTCTCCTAAGTGTGATAATTCTTGGCTACACTAGTAAACAGTTTGACATGTGTTTAAACATAATTCAATTTTTTTATCAGATTGTCTTTTCTTAAAGGTATGTCTAATGAAGTGTGTGACTGTATAATAGAAGAGACAGTATTTGATTTTTAATTTTTATATTAAATAGTTTCTACTGTGTTTTATGCCCATTTGAATTTTTTAAAATAAAAGGCTGACATCAAAATGTGTATCAGTCTCACTGTGCTTGCCATGCCACTTATCATGGCTTCATGTTCCTCTTTTTCCCTGAAGAGTGAACTCTTGAGAGCAGGGCTGTGGCCTCAGTATCTAGCTCTTGTGACATGTAGTAAGGATGCAGTAAATATTTGTTTGGATGAATAAATGAATGAAATCACATCCAAATGAATTTCCTCCATTTTGTAGGGAACTTAGTGATGGCCTCTCGACTTTGCTGTCTTCACGGCCATTGTTTTAGGGTGGCCTCCCAGTTCGGACAGGTTCTTATCATTGCTATCATTCAGCTACATATACTAACCTTTCAAATCTGTAAAAAATATTTAAAAGAAAGGGAAATTGTTCGTATTTCAAAACCTATTATAATGCATTTTCAAATATGTCAGACACATCTTTGTTAAAATTAAACCAGGGATTGGTTTTGAGCGAATAGCCCTATATCCTTACAGATGCTGTGGATGGATGCATCTAAGCTGCTTATTATATTGATGGGTTTTGCTGCTCTGCAGCAAATGAAAACAGGCAGCTGCTTCCTCCATCAAAGCAAAAAGCAGCCTGAGTTTTTATTAACCGAGTGTTCATTTCTTCTATTGCCAAAATTCTTACACAAAACAAAAGAGCAGTTTTAGCACATTATTGCTTAACTAGACATGAACAACTGACAGCAAGTGATAAGCCTGTCTGCTTTTCACAACTGGTAATCATTTTTGGAATAGATGTTTTAATACAGTTGAATATAAATTTTGTAATTTACATCTACAATGGTACGTAAATTTATAGATCCAGTTTGTTGCAGGAGAATGAAGGCTATAATCACAAAAGGCTTTTCCCAGTGTTGTTTAATTTTTAATGACTATTTGAAAACTGGGGAAGGAAAATGAAATCAAATTCATTTCTTTTAAAAAATAAAAAAAAAAGGTGTTAAAGACAATCATACAAGTTGGTTGGAGACATTGTAGATGGCCCCGACAGAGTGAGACTGCTGTGTTTACAGGCAGGACGTGCTCAGCACTACATTTCCACATTAGTTGTAGTAAACTGCCCAAGTTTGTGCAGCAGCAGAAATTTCTGGAGAACAGACCATCATGTTTCCTTCATATCAATGAATAATGATGAGTGGAGAGACAGGAAGGACAGAGCCCTGACCGTTTTGCACAGCTGAGATTCTCAGGCAGCTCTCATACATATATATACTCACATACATACATCTACGTGTATTTTAGCAATCTGAATAGCATACATTTACTTTCAGATGGAATGGCAAAGAGGGATTTGTTTAAAGTAGGTTTAGACTGAACCTCAATGAGATGTTGCCTTATTTACCAAGTCAATTTGCTGAGCTGGTTATTTTACCTTTCGGAACTTCCTAATGGCAATTCCTACTTTAAGAAGGGGAGGCAGTCCTCCTCCTTCCTACTTCCCCACACTGAAATGATTCTTTCCTCAAAACCAAAGGGGGGGACCTTGGAATAAAGGCAGCTGTGATATGCTGGGATGCACACATTCCAGACAACACTGGGAAACTAAGCCCTGTTGCCTGAGGAGCCTAATACCTGGCTGTTTAATCGGCCTGCGAGGTTTTTGCTCCTGTAAAGTGCTCTTCCTAAATACCATTTCCTCTCCAGAAAGGCTTCTGTAGGTGTGCAGAGCATGCATTCCACATGGAACATGTGCCTTTCCATTTGTCAGCCACAGTGTTTACCTACAAGAGAGAGAAAGCTGGACTCTAAGACAGGAAGCTGCTTTAGAGTCAAATTCATGAATCCCAGGTAGCTCTGGGGAGGAAGCTCACCCTTGTTATTTTGGAACGTCAGGTAGCAAGCGTGTGTCTGTTTTGGGGAAGTGGCTCAATACCTAAGATAAGGAGCAGGAACGTTATTTCATTCTGACATGCTGTTGCTCTTTTGTAACTTTTCAAGACACAGCACAGACCTGTTTGTTTGTTTTTTTATTTTTTTATTTTGTATTAAATCGTAGCTATGTACATTAGTGCAATCATGGGGTACAATGTGCTGGCTTCATATACAATCAGAAATATTTTCATCCAACTGTTTCACACCTTTCACCATTAACTAAGATAGATTCTCACTGGATTAAAGATTTAAACGTAAGACATGAAACTATAAAAATACTAGAAGAAAGTGCAGGGAAAACTCTTGAAAGAATTGGCCTGGGTGAATACTTTATGAGGAGGACCACCAGGCACCAATTGCCACCAGGCAATTGAAGCAGTATCAAAAATACACTACTGGGACCTGATGAAACTAAAAAAGCTTCTGCACGGCCAAGCTTGCCGTGTAAGTGTAGCAAGCAGACAGCCCTCAGAATGGGAGCACAGACCTGTTTTATAAGGGAAGGGATTATCTTCATCAGAATGACAGTCTGATCACCCCAACCTGAGGATATTCAGGCCTTGGGGGAAGGTCCGACTTGGAATGAAACTGGCAGTGCAAGTCTTCCTTTTTCTTCTTCTCCTCTTGCCTTCATTCTTCCTCTTCTGTTCTTCATGGGGAAAATGTGCCACACTTTTGGGGAAATCCATGCATGTTTTTCCTCCTGCTAGGAGCTCTCTGGTCTAATTTTCTAGGTCCACCTTTCCTAAGAACGATTCTTCCCACTTTCTGCCATTCTCTCTGACCAACGGAGATGGAGCATTTTCTCACCTCGGTCTGGGTAGCTCATAACTCACATCAGCAGATGTTCTTCTAACTGTGCCTTGAGACTTTGGGAAAATCTCTCTTCTTCAAAAAAGTCATTTTATTACTGTGAGGAGGAAGAAATTTGTTTGAGGAAAAAATATAGCAAAGAACTGTGCTCAGTGTTGGAGAGGGAAAATTGTCATTGAAGAGATTTTGTTATTAATATGCTCAATTAACGAAATAAAAAGCTTTCACAGCTAGTATATGTAGATGTACAGCAGTTCTTTTCTGAAGCTGTGAAATTTAATGAACAAAGGCCGTTCTAATTCAATTAAAATAGACGTGTAATGGAGATTTGACGTGTGGGGCCATTTTGAAACCCATCTAAAATATTTCCTGGCAAAGGTTTAAATTTGACATTATAGTACATATATAATATTTTAACTCATCTAATTTCTTGAAAATGTAACATGCCCACTGGCAATTTTTTAGCTTTGTTTGGAAATACACAAATATGATGCTCTATAGCCATTGGATTTAGAGTTAGGAAAGGCCCCCAAAATCAATTTGATCCTTCTATTTTATTCTTGAAGCAAGATCCCAAATATGACTTGTCCAAAGTCCTACAATTAGTTATTGGCAGAGTCACAAGAACTAGAAATTATATCTCTTGATTCCAGTATCCCACCAGGACTGGGGCATGCAGAAATAAGAGATTGGGCTCTAGAGAAGAGCAGATGGGCTCAACTTCACCATGCCCTTAGCTGGTCACAATATAAAATATGATTGGACACATTTTATAAGCTTCTTCTAAGGATTAAATGAGGTGGCTCAACCTAAGATAAGGAGCAAGAATGTTATTCCAATGTAAGGTACACAGCTCAATATTTGCCAAGTACCTAAGTGTTCAGTAAGTGATGCTGCCACCACCACCAATAATAATAATAACAAAAACAAAAATGAATTGAGCACTTGCAAATTACTCTTCAAATTCATTTATTATCCACTCTATAACATGGAGTAAATGGCATTATTACTTTTAGATAAGGAATCGAAGTGAGAAGAGGTTAAGAACTTGCTGAGGTCACAAAGTCAGTACGTGTCACAGGTGTCTTCCAAGTTCATGTCTTCCCACATGACCTTACAGCTGTGGCTGTGACTACAGGGCATTCTTTTTTCTCAGGGGTGCTTGACCTGCCTCCATTTCTCATCTGTCACTCAGTTGCTTTCCCAGCATCTCTTCAAAAAAATGACCATAAAAAAAAGTAAAAAATAAAAAAAAACCCATCAGACCTAAGGCTGTGGGCTTTGGGGAGTGTTCTCCCAAGATTACCTTCCCCTCCCTGCCTCACTGTCAGGACAGGGTTGAGCCTCCTTCCTTCTTTCTGTCACCTCATTGTTTGTCACATTAATAGGTATCTGAGGTGGGGCATGGGGAATCACATCTGTAATCCTAACACTTTGCAAGGCCAAGGCAGGAAGAGGAGCACTTGAGCTCAGGAGTTTGAGATCAGACTGAGCAAGAACAAAAACCTATCTATAAAAAAATAATAAATAAGGTATCTGAATTAAAACTTAAGTTTTAAGTTTTAATGGTTTGTGTGTGTGTGTGTGTGGTTTTTGGCCATGGCTGGATTTGAACCCATCACCTCTGGCATGTAGGGCTGGTGCCCTACTCCTTTGAGTCACAGGTGCCACCAGTTTTTTGTTTGTTTGTTTGTTTGTTTGTTTGTTTTTAGAGACAGAGTTGCACTCTATCATCCTGGGTAGAGTGCTATGGCATCACAGCTCACAGTAACCTTTAACTCTTGGGCTTAGGCAATCCTCTTGCCTTAGCCTTCTAAGTAGCTGGGACTACAGGCGCCCGCCACAAGGCCCGGCTATTTTTTTGTTGCAATTTGGCCGGGGCTGGGTTTGAACCCACCACCCTTGGTACATGGGGCTGGCGCCTTACTCACTGAGCCACAGGCACTGCCCAAATTTTAATGTATTTTTAATGAAGGCACACCCATAAACAGACCATCTTGTAGTTCCAATAGTGTTCATTGTTGAAATACTTGAATAACATTTTATGTCTTCTTTCCACGTGTTTATCATCTGTCCTTGTTCATTTGGCTTCTCCAGAAACAAGGGAAGAAACAGAGTTGAAAAACAATTCATTTGGACTCTTGTTTTTTTAATCTAATGGGAGGCAGCAGAGGGCAGAGGTCAAAATAACAGCTCTGGAGGCAGATTATCTGAGTTCAAATTTCACCTCTGTGACCAAGTATCTGTCTGATTTAGGAAGGCTGCTCAACCTCCCTGTTCCTTGGTTTCCTCCTCTGCCTCATCATGCCTGGGCAGTGTCCACCTTCAATAAGTGTTAGAGGGTCACAGTGCACTTGCCCACTGTTCTGGGCTACTCAGACCTCCCTCCCACCCGGATGTAGCCATGTTCCCTGTGACCCAGCTTCATGAACATAGGGAGGACTGCAGGTAATTATTTATTGGGCACAGTGAGTCTGTTAATGGGTCAAAGCAGAAGGATGGGTATATACAATAAGCAGTGTTCATCTATATGGAATTCTTGTTTGGGATCAATTTTCAAAGTTCCTGAAGCTAGGATACATTTATCCAAAGTTCAATTTTGGTTTGATTTTGTGAGTTATCAATTAGGAATAATAATCTCCCTGAAAGTATCATAAAAATATAATTAAGGTTGATAAAATTCCCCAGATAGAAACATGTCAAAATAATAACAGCAGCAGCAGCAGTACCATTACTGGTTTTATTTATTTTTTATTTTTATTTATTTATATTTTTGAGACAGAGTCTCATTCTGTGCCCTGGGTAGAGTGCTGTAGCATCAGAGCTCACAGCAACCTCAACTTCTTGGGTTTAAGCAATCCTCTTGCCTCAGCCTCCTGAGTAGCTGGGACTAAAGGCATGAGTCACAAGACTGGCTAGTTTATCTATTTTTAGTAGAGACAAGATCTCACTCTTGTTCAGGCTGGTCTCAGACTCCTGAGCTCAGGCAATCCACCCTCCTCTGCTTCCCAGAGTGCCAGGATTATAGGCGTGAGCCACCGCGCCTGACCAAAATTACTGTTTTTAAAAGTACAAGAAAAAAAACTTCACTATGTGCCAAGCACTGTTCTAAGTGCCTTGCATGTATTATCTTATTAATCCTCACAACACCTGATGAATACTTTGATTGCTTGTTCTTAACAATGAGAGAACTGAGGCATTACTCAGCCACATCCTTACCATCATCATCATTCTCTATTTCATTAACATGATTTCTTTTCTTCACAACACTAATCACTATAATGTTATTATAATGCTATAATGTTATTTGTTGTCTGTTGCCCCTATGAAAGTTATTTAGGCAAGAGCCTTGACATAATCACTGCTATATCCTCAGCTTGTAGAACAAGCCTGGTTGCTAATAATTGCAGGCCTGCATGAATAAATTAATGAATGAGGCCTTAAAAATTTTAAGTACCTTGCCTAAGGTCGCACAACCAAAAGAGCCAGTATTCTGGCTGACCTCCATCTAACTCCAGAACATGAGATCTGGTTTTCCGCAGTAGCTTTTTATAGCTAAAAGCCCCTAGACATAATCTAACCCAAGCCTATCATTTTGCAGATGACGATACTGATGCTCAGAAAAGCTAAATTACTTCCTAATATCTGTTAGTATGGAACCAGAATCAGACCCCACATCCCTAGGTAGTGTTTTTAGCAGTCTGAATTCAGCCTTCTCATTTCATATAAAATTGGAGGAAAATCCTATATGTGTCTTCTGTATATCATCCACCTACGTATTCATGCCACAAACCTAAGTCGTACTTGACACTTCCCTCTTCCTTACCACCCCCTTCATCTAATTAACTAGTAAGTCTTGTCAGTATACCTTCTAAATATATATCCAATCTCTCCATTTTTCTTCATCTCTACTCATCCAAGCCCCTCCAGCTCTGACCTAGATAATTGTAGTAGCCTCCTACCTGCTCTCTCCTGCCTCCTCTTGCCCCTTCAATCTATTCTCCTTTTCTTTTTTTCTTTTCTGAAACAGGGTCTTGCTCTATTGCCAGGGATAGAGTGTCATGGCTTCATGATGGCTCACCCTAACTTCAAACTCCTGGCTCAACTGATCCTCTTGCCTTAGCCTCTCCAGTAGCTGGGACTGCCAGCACCTGCCCCAAGGCATGGCTAGTTTTTCTATTTTTTTTGTAGAGACGGGGTCTTTCCCTTGCTCAGGCTGGTCTCAAACTCTTGACCTCATGTGATCCTCCGGCCTCAGCCTCTTAGAGGGCTAGAATGACAGGTGCAACCCACCATACCTGGCTTCTATTTTCTTTAGAGTAGCCAGAATTATTTTCTAAAATGTAAATCTGATCATACCATTGTGCTGCTTAAAACAAATCATTGAGTTTAAGGTATGATTTAAAATTCCTTTTTTTTTAAAGACAGAGTCTCACTTTCTTGCCTCTGGTAGAGTGCCATAGCGTCACAGCTCACAGCAACCTCCAACTCTTGGGCTCAAATGATCCCTTTGCCTCCGCCTCCTGAGTAGCTGGGACTATAGGCACCTGCCACAACATCCAGCTATTGTTAGAGATGAAGTCTCTCTCTGGCTCAGGCTGGTCTTGAACCTGTGAGTTTAAGCGATCCACCCACCTCAGCCTCCCAGAGTACTGGGATTACAGGCATGAGCCACCACACCCTGCTGAATTGATTTTATTCTTATTCCATCTTTGTGTTTGTTTGTTGTTTTGTTTTTTTTTTTTTTTGAGACAGAGTCTTACTTTGTCACCCTCAGTAGAGTGCCGTGGTGTCACAGCTCACAGAAACCTCAAACTGTTGGACTTGAGCAGTCTTCCTACTTCAACCTTCCAAGTAACTGGGACTACAGGTGCCCTCTATGACACCTGGCTAGTTTTTCTGTTTTTAGTAGAGACAAGGTCTCACACTTGCTCGTGCTGGTCCGGAACCACTGAGCTCAAGCAAGCCACCAGCCTAGGTCTCCCAGAGTAGTAGGATCACAGGAGTGAACCACCACGCCTGGGCCTGTGATTTAAAATTCTTAACATGGCCTTTGAGTCTAGGAGGCATAGCCCCTAACCACCCTCCACTCTCACCATCTGTGCTGATCTGCCCTTCTCATATATGCTGCAGCTCCATTGACCTTATTTCCATTAGAACATTAAGCCCATCTCTTCTTCCAGCTTTATTTTATGGGCCTTCTCTATAATGGACCACTTTTCCCACTCCATCCCCCCCTTTTTTCCTTCTCTTTCCATCTCTTCTCTTCATTCTCTGTGTCTCAGCTTAAGTGTCATTTATGAAGGGAGTTTTCCTCAAAGGGCTCTGCCCAACCAGGTCAGGGCCCCTGTGATATGCTCGTATAAGCACCCTGCACAGATTTATTGCAGTATAATTAGGCACATTGTTTATGTAATTATTTACTTAATGTCTCCTCTTCACACTAGACTGGAAGTCCTAGTAACCATGCTGTCTTATTCCCTGCTGATCCACAGGGCCTGAAACACCGTAATGCCAAATAAACATTTGTGGAGCATTCTGTAGTCCTCTTTTGAATTTCCACTCTGGGTTGACACATCAGTGACAAAGCAGAAATGTGAGCTGGATTGAAGGAAAAGGAGACAGAGTGCAAGCACTGAAACTAGTCCAAGAAACTTTCCTACCCATTCCAGCATGAGAAGTTTTTCACTTTAGTAACATCTACCAGGCCTTTCTTCTTCCAGAAGGTTTAGTAGCTTAGCACAGTGTATTGGCCTCCCCACTTGGGTCTCAGGTTTGAGAGAGGACTTTTTTCTGACTCCTGCATGATGGACATCTGCATTTAGTTTGAGGAAGGTAGAGAAAGGTGCTGCTTTGGTGGACATCAGCTCATCACAGAAAGGGCGCATGAGAGCTGGTGTGTTATCATGGGGCAAGGACAAAGTTTTAGGACTGTCCCCTAAGGTGAACTATGGGGAAGCAAAGGCTTTCAGATGGAAGGGATGTAGAAGGTCCCATGCTTAGCTGTCACTTAATTTTAGGATTTGCTCAGCCTTCAGATTAATAACAGTTGTGTAGATTGTTTCCAGATTAACCACACAACTCGGCCCTTACAATAATTCTAAACTAGCTACTTCACTAACAACAACAAAGCAGATTCATGCATTGAATAGATGGCATTGCCAATTTTCATCCTGACTATTGCTACATAGATGGCTAGCTTCTTTCATCTAAGTGTTGGCTGGCTACAGGGTTTCTGAAGCCTGACAAGTTCAACGGGCCCAGGTCTAACAGGAGCATCTGCAGGGAACCAAGCCTTTGTCCAAAAAAAAATGCAATGAAACCAAATGACCATGGAAATCCAAGTTTACTTTTGTATTCCTCCTTTTCCAAATAGAACTCATGGTTAGTAAATGCTTTTATGGAGGCCCTGTGGATGAAGAAGGCCTTTTCTGCTCTGAAATGAACTCATTTGACTTATTCGGAAAGCAGCAAGGAAAAGGGAAGTACTTGCCTCTGCGTAACTCTTAAGGGAATGTCTTAATTCATGACATGTGTTTCAGAGAAAAAGTTTTCTAGAATAAACTGTTACTTAAAATGCTTTGTGATGCTTTTGTTAGATCAGTATTTTAGATACTCTAAATGCCACTTGGGGCATTCTTCAATGCCTTATGGATGATGTCAAGAATATAATAGAAGTGCCTATAATTGATTGATAAAGCCCTATGATATTATAAATAGAACATCAAAATCCTGGGACCTTGCCATTAGTGTTCTTGGCTTGTATGTCCTTTTTCGAAAAATTATTCTCATTACTTTTCCAATGAATTCGTCTCTATTCATGAAGCCCTGAACCAAGAACCTCCATCAATGACAATAGCCCCAAGTGTAAAGAACAATCAAAAGGCTGGAAGATGAACTGGAGGTAATTTCCAAGAGAGTAGTCACTATTCTTCCAGAATGAGTACTGAAACTCTACCACACATACCTTCAAATATTGATGGTTACCGTGTGTCTTAGATTCCAGAATTACCCTGCAAAGTATACTTGAAAGACCAGGCATTGTGGCAGGCATTGTGGTGGGCAACTGTGGTCCCAGCTACTCCAGAGGCTGAGGCAAGAGGACCACTTGAGCCCAAGAGTTTGAGGTTGCTCTGATCCAGTTATCTCTGGATTACTAATAATACCTAACATACTTATGTAAAGCATATACTAACGTATAGCAAGAGGATATGTATGGGTTTTATGCCATTTTATATTAGAGACTTGAGCATCTGAAGATTTTAGAATGGGTAGGGTAGCCTGGTACCAGTCCCCCACAGATACTAAGGGCTGACAATATTTCTAAAATAAGAAGTTGAAGAAAACTAAAATAAGGAAAATTGATTGAAAGTTGTTTAAGAAGTACTAATATCCCATTCCAGGCTGCTAGGCAGCTGTCCCTCATCTACTCCCACAGAAGATTGAGGCTCAGGGTTAAAGTAGAGTTTTTTCTTTTTATTTATTTATTTATTTATTTATTTTGCAAGGTGAATGAATGTATCAATGAATGAACACAGTCCCCTCCGGGGCAAAGTGAATGAATGCATCAATGAATGGACACAGTCCATTCATGGAATTGAGGTCCAGGAAATTCACGTGAAATTGACCTAGGCATAGGAAATGAGGGTTCGACATTTAGTCCCAAGTGTAAAGTTGTCTGGCCTTTTTAGCTATTGGAGCCTCTGGTGGGGGTTGAAGGTCCCCCTCCTTGCACCAATCATTGAGCCCGCTGATTCTTCAGCTGGCTGCCGCAGCACCGACACCACCAAGGAGGAGGCGGCAGGTCCGCCAGCTCCGCTGAGCTGGCCAGGGTGCCAAATGTCCCGCATCAGTTCTCCCTCTCCGAGTAGAAATTCTAACTGCTGTTAGGGAAAAGGGGCGAAGACTCTAACTGCTTCCTGCTGAATCGGGTGATAATAGAAGGGGGCACTTAGGGTTTCTCCGGAGAGAGAGTGATACAGGGGTTCATGGACTGGAACTATCTTTATTGCGTGTGGCTTGATGACAATTCTGGAGAACACAAATCTCATTAGTATAAACAGTAATAGGCAAAGGTAGAGCAGCATCAGGTCAGAAGCACTTATTCAGTGATGCTAAAAGAAAACCATATTAGGGTTTTTCTTGCTGTTTCCTAAATGATAACTTCAAACTTGCTTTTGGCTCACAAGTGTAGGTGGTCTGTGGTTGGCTGTCTTCATTGTCTGCCTCCTTAGAAGATAGAGGGTTCCAGGATTTTACTCGTGAATGATGTATGCAGGAATTGACTCCTATAACTTCAACAGCTGTAGAAGAAGACAAGATAACAGGAAAGGGGACTTCCCAAGTTGGGGTTAGGGAATGTGAATTAGAGGGAAGAGTT
>CAUYON010119041.1:0-21205 GCA_963573935.1 Arctocebus calabarensis
CAGGCGCCTGTGGTCCCAGTTACTTGGGAGGCGGAGGCAGGAGACTCGTTTGAGCCCAGGAATTGGAGGTTGCTGTGAGCTGTGATGCCACAGCACTCTATCCAGGGTGACAGCTTGAGGCTCTGTCTCAAAAAAAAAAAATAAAATAAAAAAGTAAACTGAATAAAGCATTTGAAGGTTGATTTTTTTCCTTACTAACTCAGTTTACTATTATGTCCTGCTCTGAGGGGCGGCAGAGCCCTGATTTCTACCCAAAGGCTGTGCTGGCTGTGGGGGCCGAGGTGAGGTGGGGTCTCCACCCTGGGGAGACGGTGAGGGAATGACATACCCCAACACCGGTTGTCCCTCTTAACATTAATGCTCCTCCTAAGACCTTCTAGGAACCGACCAGTTCTGTGTATATGCCCCAAGACCCTGTGACCCTCTCAACTATCTGCAGGACACACCCAGTTGTCCCTTCACTGCCTGGCCTGCTAAGATGTGACAAGTGACATTCCACTGCTTTTCTGAGGCTGAACCTGCTCAGCGGCTGTCACCACCCTTCTGCCCACTCCAAATGCCAGCAGTACTGGCTCGGAGCCACCCTGGGCAGGAGGAAAGAATGGAAGTGGCCACAATGACGACACTGCAAACCCAGCTGCAAAACTGGAGACAATGAAGAAGAAAGCCCGCTCCTCCTGTGCCCACCTCCTGGACATGCGCCCAGTGCCCCTGGGGAAGTCACCTGCCATGGACCCAGGGCCGTCTACTCAACCCAGGCCTCAGGACTTACTTCCCTCCTCAATATAAAAAGGGACCCAGGTCAGAATCATGCTCCATTCTCTACTGCTCCTCCTAGCTGCTTGGACTCACAGGTCTCAACTAGAAAATGCTACTTAATTGATAAACCCTTCTTAGTCCTCTCTTCTGGGATTCTGATTACATTCTTCTGGAAAAAAAAAAAAAAAAGATGCTTTTCATACAGCTGAACAGACACAGGCAATGCTAACTGCCCTGCCTCGCCAATTATCAAAGGTGCTATGAGCGGCACAGTGACATTTTGGTCTGTGACATGCAGCACATGTGATGGTGGCCCCATAACATTGTATTGTAATATCAGATTTTATCATACTTTTATATGTTTAGATATGATTAGGTACCCAGATACTTACCACTGTGTTACAACTCCCTAGAGTATTCAGTACAGCACCCTGTTGTCTAGGTGTGTAGCTGAGGTGTGCAGTAACCTGTGACATCTAGGTGTGTCACACCCTGGCTAAATCACCCTACAACATGTTTCTTAGAATGTGTCCATGTCTTTAAGTGATGGAAGGCTGTATCTGGCTGTATCTATATATGTATATATATATTTTTTGAGACAGAGCCTCAAGCTGTCACCCTAGGTGACAGAGAACGTTTTCATCACCCAGGATTGGTGATGAGTGCGGTTGCATCAAAGCTCACAGCAACCTCCAATTCCTGGACTAAAGCGAGTCTCTTGCCTCCGCCTCCCAAGTAGCTGGGACTACAGGCACCCGCCACAACTCCCGGCCATTTTTTTTGGTTGCAGCTGTCATTGTTGTTTGGCAGGCCCTGGCTGGATTCGAACCCACCAGCTCAGGTATACGTGGCTGGCGCCTTAGCCTGTTGAGCCACAGGCGCCGAGCCTGTATCTATATTATTAAAAGCAACTTGTGTTTAGGTGCAAAATAATACAAGCAATACTCAGGTGCCTGGCGGGTTCTTGGGGCGACGCAACCATGGGTGCACACACCTCGCTGTTGCTGTAGCGCGCCAGCTCAGAGATAAAGCGCATGTGATCCTCGCGGATCTGGAGCATCTGCTCGCAGATGTTGTACTGGGGACTGCTGCTCGAGGATGTACACGTCCACCTGGTTATGGAGGGAAAACACCGCGTTACCTGAATCAGGCACAATAATAAGGCTCACCTTGGCAGGGCTGAGGAAACTGAGGGTGTCTGGTGCCCTGCCAGCACCAGACAAAAATAAGAATACATGGCAGAGACTGTGGCTGGTAAAGCCAAGAGTGTTTTCTTCTGGCTTTTACAGATAATGTTTGCCAACCCCTGAGACTGAGATGCAATTTCATTCGTCAAAATCATGGGTGAATGGCAACTACAGGTTGGTCATGGGTACGAGAGCTCAGCAAAAGTCAACAAGAGCATCCTGCGGGATTCCACCATTCCACTAGCAGTGTGCAGTCTTCCACAGGACTATTAGCTGTCATTGTGAGCTACATAGATCCTTCACGCTGGAGGCTGGCCAATTTCCTCTGTTCAGGGCCAGAGAGTGAACACTTCAGGATTTGTGGGCACACTCAAATTACATAGTCATCAGTTACATAGTCATCATCTTCTATTATTTATTTATTTATTATTTTTTTTTTGAGACAGAGCCTCAAGCTATTGCCCTGGGTAGAGTGTCGTGGCCTCACAGCTTACAGCAACCTCCAACTCCTGGACTCAAGCGATTCTCCTGCCTCTGTCTCCCAAGTAGCTGGGACTACAGGAGCCCACCACAATGCCCAGCTATTTTTTGGTTGCAGCCGTCATTGTTGTTTGGCGGCCCGGGCTAGATTCGAACCCGCCAGCTCAGGTATATGTGGTTGGTGCCTTAGCCTCTTGGGCCACAGGCACCGAGCCATCTTCTATTTTTTATTGACCACCTTTCCTTTAAAAATGTGAAGACAGGCCAGGTGCGATGGCTCATACCTGTAATCCCAGCACTCTGGGAGGCTGAAGCAGGTAGATTGTTTGAGCTCTTGGGTTGGAGACCACTCCGAGCAAAAGCAAGACCCCATCTCTACTAAAAATAGAAAAACTGAGGCAACAGGATCACTTGAGCCTGAGTTGGAGGTTGCTGTTGAGCTATGACACCATGGCACTCTACACTGGGTGATAGCTTAAGACCGTCTCAAAAAAATAAATAAATAAATAAATAAATAAAAATGTGAAGACCATTCTCAGCTGTAGGGACCCTGCACAAACAGGTCTGGGCTGGTAAGCCCTCCAGGTGACATTCCCGTATACGCCACCCTTACAATTGCAGACATCCGCCCTGTCACCAGGCCTGATGCTAGGCACCTGACAGCACACCACTGGACCCTAAGAACTCTTTTGCACTTCTCTATTCTTGACCAACACTGCCCAGGAGAAATCCTAGGTGATGAAAACGTTCTCTGTGTGGGCTGTCCAATACAATAGTCACTAATTACTGGACATCTGGCTGTTCTACGAAGGAGATTCAATTTCTAATTGCATTTTTCAATGAATTTAAATATAAATCAGCACATGTGACAGGGCTACCACAGTGGACATTCAGTTCCAGAGGGTGGAGAACATTAAAAGTGTGGCCTCAAAAATAAATAAATAAAAAGTGTGGCCTCTACATAAATAAGTAGAGTGTCATGAAAATACATGATGAGGACATTGCAGAACAAGGCAGCTTCTCTCTCCTCCTACCGTGACTTATTTTCCTCATAGTGGGCACTGGTCTTGATGTATCTTGCTAGTTCTATTTGCATGTCCCCGAACAATGGAACCACCTGGAGTTGCTGTATTCAAAGAAAAAAAAATAGGATCATTATGCATGTTACCTAAGCACAAAGAAAATGACTAAGAAAGGAACAAAATATAATTTAAGAACATTAAAAACTCATCAAATGTTAAAATTAACCTACCATGTTGCTAGATTCATAGTCATTAAAAAACTGCATTTCTATCTACTATCAACAGTTAGAAAACAAAAATGTAAAAAACAATTTCGAATAGCATCAAAAACAATAAAATTTAAAAGATGCAAATTAGTATGACAAAAAATGCTCAAGGCCTCTGAACAAAATTATTACTCTCAAAATTCTATACAAACTTCCCAGTGAATGGAGAGATAGATCATGTTTTATACAGGAAGTCTTGGTGTTCTTAAATGTCCATTTTCCCTAAACTGATCTTTTGTTTGTTTGTTTTGTTTTAAGACAGTCTCACTTTGTCACCCTCGGTAAAGTGCTGTGGTGTCATAGCTCATAGCAACCCCAAACTCTTGGGCTTAAGTGATTCTCTGGCCTCAGCCTCCCATGCAACTGGGACTACAGGTGCCCGCCACAACACCTGGCTATTTTTAGAAATGAGGTCTTGATCTGGCTCAGGCTGGTCTTGAACCTGTGAGCTCAGGCAATCCACCCACCTTGGCCCCCTAGAGTGCTAGAAGTATAGGCGTGAGCCACCATGCCCGGTGACTCCTAAACTGATCTATATGCTCAATGGAATCCCAATCAAAATTGCAGAAGGAAAAATAGTTTTTTAGGGATTATGTGTGTAAATCAGCAAACCAATTCTAAAATGCATTTCAAAAAGTGAAGAGATTTAAGAAAAAAGAAAAAAAAGTGAAGAGATGATATAGCCAAGACTATCTTGAAGGACAAAACTTGCAGATACACATTTAAAGATCAGCAGATCTGTTAGAAATCTCCTTCAGTGAAGGCAATGTGGCCCTGGAGCAGGGTTGGAGGACAATAGGTAGTACACAGAACTTGACCCACACATAGACAGATGCCTGACTTATGATCTGGGTAACACTGCGGAGCAATTGGGAGGACAGTCTTTGCAATCACTGATCAAGGTCAACTGAATATCCATATGGGGAAAAATCCAAGCATGTTAACCCTATCTCACACCACATGCCAATTCTAGGAGGACTATAGATTTAGCCACAAAAGAAAACAGAGGGGCGGCGCCTGTGGCTCAAAGGAGTAGGGCACTAGCCCCATATACCGGAGGTGGCAGGTTTAAACCCATCCCCAGCCCCCAAAAAAACCTGGATAAGGGGTGGTGCCTGTGGCTCATCAAGTAGGGTCCCGGCCCCATATACTGAAGGTGGCGGGTTCTAACCCAACCTTGGCCGAACTACAAAAAAAGAAAAATAACCGGGCATTGTGGTGTGTGCCTGTAATCCCAGCTACTCGGGAGGCTGAGGCAAGAGAATCGCCTAAGCCCAGGAGCTGGAGGTTGCTGTGAGCTGTGTGATGCCACTGCACTCTACCGAGGGCAATAAAGGAAGACTCTATCTCTACAAAAAAAAAAAAAAAGAAGAAGAAGAAGAAGAAGAAAACAGAAAACTTCTAGAAACTAACACAGTAGAAAAGTCTACTGAACCTGTGTACCAAAATTTCTTAAAGTAGCCATTAACGAAGGATTGATATATTGGACTACACGAAAATAAAAACCTCTAATAAGTATGAACCTTCCATCTAAAATGTTACCCTGGTTCAGTGCCTGTGGCTCAAGCAGCTAAGGCGGTGCTTAAACCTGAGCTGGTGAGTTGGAATCCAGCCTGGGCCTGCCAAACAACAATGACGGCTGCAACCAAAAAACAGCTCAGCATTGTGACAGGTGCCCATAGTCCCAGATACTTGGGAGGCGGAGGCAGGAGAATCACTTGAGCCCAGGAGTTGGAGGTTGCTGTGAGCTGTGATGCCAAAGCACTCTACGCAGGGTGACAGTTTGAGGCTCTGTCTCAAAGAAAAAACTAAATAAAAATAAATAAAATAAAATGTTATCCCACCAGGTGCAGTGGCTCACACCTGTAATCCCAGCATTCTTCGAGGCCAAGGCGGGTGAATTCTGTGAGCTCAGGAGTTTAAGACCAGCCTGAACAAGAGACCCTATCTCTGCTATAAACAGCTGGGCATTGTGATGTGTGTCTGTAATACCAGCTACTTGAGAGGCTGAGACAAGAGATTGGCTTGAGCCAAGACTGTGAGTTTGCTGTGAGCTATGACACCACGGCACTCTACCGTGGGAGAAAGGGTGAGACTCTGTCTCAGAACAAAAAAAACATTGCAACTCGGCACCCATAGCACAGTGTACAGCATCAGCCACATACACCAGGGCTGGTGGGTTCGAACCTAGCCAGGGCCTGCTAAAGAACAGTGACAACAGTAACAAGAAATAGCTAACATTGTAGCGGGCACTTAGTAGTCCCAGCTACTTGGGAGGCTGAGGCAACAGAATCGCTAAGCCCAAGAGTTTGAGGTTGCTGTGAGCTGTGTGACACCATGGCACTCTACCAAGGATGACAGCTTAAGACTGTCTCAAAAAAATAAAAATAAAAAATAAATAAATCTCCCTCCCCCATAAGAAGAACAACTGTTCATCAAATCACACCATTAAGAAAGTGAAAAGGTGGTAGGGGTGGCAAGGGGAGAAAGTCTTGGTCCAAGGGTACAAAGTTGCAATCAAGCACAATGAATAAGTTCTGGAGCATGATGAGTACAGGTAATAATACTGTTCCGTATATTTGACATTTGCTAAAAGAACAGATCTTAAATGTTCTAACCACAAAAGAATGATCAGTATGCAAGGGGATGGATATGTTAATTAGCTTGATTTAACCATTTCACAACACATACAAACTTCAAAACCTCACGCTGTACACCATAAATATTTAAGATTTTTATTTTTCAATTATACCTTAATAAAACTGAGGGAAAAGTGAAAAGGTGACCATAGAGGGGAGAATACAAGTATAAAGCACATGTACCTAACAAAAAATGCTGTGTCCAGACTATATAAACAATGACAAATCAACAAGGAAGAGAAGACAAAAAGTCTGGGAGTGGACTGTACAGAGGCAACACCCAGAAGGGTGATCACACAGGAAGAAAGCCATCAGGGAACTGTCAACCAGACCCTAAGGAAACGCCAGCAGATAAATCACGATGAAGTGGGCGGTGCCTGTGGCTCAGGTAGGGCGCCAGCCCTGTATACCAAGGGTGGCAGGTTCTAACCCAGCCCCGGCCAGCTAAAACAGCAATGGAAATTGCTACAAAAAATAGCCAGATATTGTGGCGGGTGCCTATAGTCCCAGCTACTCGGGTGGCTGAGGCAAGAGAATTGCCTAAGCCCAAGAACTGAGGATTGCTGTGAGCTGTGATACCACAGCACTCTACCAATGGTTACAGAGACTTTATCTCTAAAAAAAAAAAAAAAAAAAATGAATAAAATAAATCACTATGACGTGTCCACCCTCAGGATGCCCCCCCCACTCCAAAGGACAGTACCAAAGCCTACTTCTAGTGGGAATGCAAATCAGGAGAGGCACTAAGAAGTTGCTAGGACCTAACTTCCAGTGTGCAAGAGCACGTAGCCAGAGCTGTCCTGCATGTAGGAGCTGAAACCTAGAGTAACTGATACCCATCAAGAGTAAGATCAATCATGATGGGGAATGCTACACCACAGTGAAACCTGAGCACTGTGGTAACGAGCTCCTGCAGGGCTGCAGGTCACAGTGAAACCTTAGCACTGCAGTCACAGGCTCCTGCAGGGATACAGGTCACAGTGAAACCTGAGCACCGCGGTCATGGACTCCTGCAGGGCACAGTGAAACTTGAGCAACACGGTCGCGGGCTCATGCAGATCACAGTGAAACCTGAGTACTGCAGTCACGGGCTCCTGCAGGTCACAGTGAAACCTGAGCACTGTGGTCATGGACTCCAGCAGGGCACAGTGAAACTTGAGCACTGCGGTCGCGGGCTCCTGCAGGTCACAGTGAAATCTGAGCACTGCGGTCGCGGACTCCTGCAGGTCACAGTGAAACCTAAGCACCGTGGTCACGGACTCTTGCAGGTCATAGTGAAACCTGAGCACTGAGGTCACGGGTTTCACAGGGATGCAGCTCACAAACAAGATGCTGGGTGAGACCAGCCTGATGCAAGAGAGCACACAGGCAAATGGCACCATTCCAGGCAGAGAAATTCAAGCCCTGCAAACTAGCAAGGGGAGGTGGAGTAAGAGAGACATGCATCATTCTTGCAGATGGGAAGATGAGCAGACCTCCAAACTCAGTGTCTCCTGAGAGGTGCTATGGTCACAGGGGTATGCTGCCTAAAAATTCAAACTGCATACAAGTCAGTAAAAAGCTCATGTGAAAAAACGTTAACTCACCTTGAAGTACTTGTCAATTTTGGATAAGTTTATTCTCTTCTTGGCATCTAGTTTGTAGATGTTACTGACACTCCCATCCATTAGGTACAGACCAAATCCCATCACCTGAAAAGCCACAACAAGGTGCAGAAAAGCTCAGACTTGAAAATTTAAGTCCCAGTAGTACTTACCCTGGGACAATGGACAACTCTGAAAACACAATTTGAAATGTGTCACCAAGGGATATTTTTAGTTTGCTTTTCTGGTGCTTCAAACACATTCCTTTGTTCTTCACTGAAATCTGGTTCTTGTTACTCACTAAACAGTGTTAAAAAAGGGTGGAAGGGTGGTTGGGCTTCAAGGCCAGTCACTACAAGCTGAGACAGCACACCCTGCACTTCTAGAACTTCACTGCAATGTGCAGCCACACTAAGTATACATTTCAGTGTATATGAGCCACAAACTAGGGATATGGTGTAGTCATGTGCCTGTCACCGCACTACTCAAGGAACCACACTGGGGTTCCCACAGCCAGCACAGACATATTTCCACCATCACCAGGGGATCTATGGACAGCACCACCGCAGCCCTGACTGTCTTCTGGGTCCCCCAAGGCCACCTGCATGGGGGAGGAGAGCACAGCAAAGGGAACAGAGTTATTGCCTTCTCATCTACCCCATGAGAAACACAGGTGAAAACTTCCCCAATTTGGAAAATAATAATAAAGAATATGATGAACCAACAACAACAAAAAAGTCTTACTCTGTCACCCTGGGTAGAATGCCATGGCATCATCCTAGCTCACAGCAACCTCAAACCCTTTGGCTCAAGTGATCTTCCTGCCTCAGCCTCCCGAGTAGCTAAGATTACAGGCGCCCACCATAACATCCAGCTAGTTTTTCTATTTTTAGTAGAGTTAGGGTCTCACTCTTGCTCAGGCTGGTCTTGAACTACTGAGCTCAGGCAATCTACCTGCCTCAGCCTCCCAGACATTCACAGGACATGCCCAAAACCTGCAGTGCAGGCTGTGTGTGGGAGTGGGGTGCTGTCCACACAGTGCAGCCCCTGACCCCATGGTGAGGCTGTCCCAGGCACACGCACTTTGAGGAGCATGTGTTTCTCACTCGGCGTCAAGTACATCCTGTTCTCATAGTAATCCACACATAGATTCACGATGTCAGCCAGGAGCTCTTCATAGCCAGAAATCACCTCGAGCTGCTGCTGCAGAGACTGGAATACAGAGCAAGACCTGTGTCACAGTGCAGCACCCAGCCTGCAGCCCGCCAGTCAACCCAAGCCTGAGAGTGTGAGCCCTTACTTGCGTGATCTTATTGTGGTTAGCCAGGAACATGGACAGATTCTGTGATTCCTGGATGGACTGTGGATCCGCCATTTTACGTAAAAACTGAGCAGCCCTTGGAAAGCAAAAAGAGTTAGATGCCAAACACACCCAGTGCTACTTAAAAAAGTAAATAAAAAAGGTGGGGAAATCAGGGTCCCTTCCTTCTTCCACAATATCTCAAGAGATGTAGCTCTCGAAGGGTGGGTGTGACTGCTGGAGTGTCTCTGGCCCTGGATTCTGGGTCAGTCTTTTGCCAACTTAGATGTATCTGAAGGCAGTTCCAGACAGCTCACTGCCCTGCTGGCCAGCAGACACTACCTCATCCACAGGCACAGGACTCCAGGTCCCCAAGTCTGAGAAGGGCTACCGTCTCCTCTGTGACTGGCACAGCCCCACAGGGAAGACAGCCCTTGATGTGAAGCCTCTTTGCTTGAAGCCATCTGGGTCACACTTCCCTACAAGGAGCACGTTTCCCTGGTCACACTGCCACAGGGACCACTAGTACCAGAGTTGTGAGGCAGTCTCAGCTCCAACACTACCTTGCACAATGTGATGTGCATAAAAAGACGTGTACAGAGAGACCCTACCACACCATAAGGCACATGCTGTGCTAAGGGTGGGGGTGAGGACTCTGAACACCTAGGGCCACCCCCAAGAAAGTTCAATGGAAACTATCCTCATAAGGATACATCTCTGCAACCTAGAATCCTGGGGGTTTAATTAAAGAACAGAGAAAAGTTTCCATGCCAGAGACTGATAACCTGCCGCAACATTCTTTCTTTTCTTTCTTAGGAATAAGCCCCCCAAATTTTCACTGAGCAGTGGTGAACCTTGCTTCTCCTGGAGCTAGTTGTGGCCATGTGACCAAGGGCTGGATCATGAGATACAATCTGAAACTATGAAAAGTACTTGAAAATTTATTTATAAGGGAAAGCCCTTCTTTTTCCCCTCCTCCCTGCTGACTGGAGTGAAGAAATGATGGCTGGAGCTCAAGTAGCCATTTTGGATCATGAGGCAACACATGGCAGAGTAGAGTAGGAAGACAAAATGGGTTTCAGGTCCTAAAAACAGCATAGAACACACTAATCAGCTACAGGCTACCTACTTCAGGACTTTTTTCAGGTGAGCAAAAAATACACTTTAGCCTTCTTTTATGTTTTAAAAAAATTTTTTTTATTTCAGAATACTACACAAGTACAAACATTTTGGTTACATGCATTACTTTTATACACTTTGAGTCAAAAGTTACATGTTTATCCCCCAGATAGTGTGCACTGTACCTGTTGGGTGTGAATGTACCTATTCCCTCCTGACCCCTCCCAAATGCTCGATTTCCCATGAATTCTACTACCATGTGTACATATTTGTGATCCTCATTTAGTTCCAATTTAAGAGTAAATTTGGCGTTTGTTTTTCCAATGTTGTTGATATTTTCACTTAGGAAGACGGTCTCCAATTCCATGCAAGTTTTACAAAAGGTATTAGTTCACTGTGTTTTTTTCTTTCTTTTTTTTTTCCTGCTGTTATCATGAGGCATTTATTTGATGTTTAGAAGCAGTAGGGAAATCTAAAGCGGAACAAGCAATGGTACCTTACATACAACCAGAACAAGATGTCAAAGTACACCATGAATTTCATGCAGTTTAAAATACAATTTAACAATCATATTGTAAGATACTTAGTCACATGTTAGGAGATAATGCTTTTCTTTCTTTTTTTTTTTTAATTTTTATTAAATCATAGCTGTGTACATTAGTGCATTCATGGGGCACAATGTGCTGACTTCATATACAATCTGAAGTATTTTCATCAAACTGTTTAACATAGCCTTCATGGCATTTTCTTAATCACTATATGAAGACATTCGTATTCTGCATTTAGTAAGTTTCACCTGTACCCTTCTAAATTGCACTGTAGGTGTGATCCCACCAATCGCCCTCCCTCCACCCACCCATCCGCCCCCTTCCCCTCCCTTTCCCTTTTCCCCATATTCTTGTGCTATAATTGGGTTTTAGCCTTTATATGAAAGCTAAGTAGGGCTAAGTAAATTGGATACGTTTTCTTCCATTCTTGAGATACTTTGCTAAGAATATGTTCCAGCTCTATTCATGTAAACATGAAACAGGTAAAGTCTCCATCTTTCCTTAAGGCTGCATAATAATCCATGGTATACATGTACCATGATAGATTAATCCATTTGTGGGTCGAGGGGCAGTTGGGCTTCTTCCACGACTTAGTAATTATGAATTGGGCTGCAATAAACATTTTGGTACAGATATCTGTGTTATGATGTAATTTCTGGTCTTCTGGATATAGACTTATTTAAGGAATTATAGGATTGAATGGCAGGTCTATTTTTAGATCTCTAAGTATTCTCCAAACATCCTTCCAAAAGGAATGTATTAGTGTGCATTCCCACCAGCAGTGTAGAAGTGTTCCTTTTTCTCCACATCCACACTAGCATCTCTGGTTTTGGGATTTTGTTATGTGGGCTAATCTTACTGGAGTTAGGTGATATCTCAAAGTAGTTCTGATTTGCATTTCTCTGATGATTAAAGACGGTGAGCATTTTTTCATGTGTCTGTAGGCCGTGCACCTGTCTTCTTTAGAGAAGTTTCTCTTCAAGTCCTTTGTCCACCCTGAGATGGGATCACTTGTCCTTTTGTTGCTAATATGTTTGAATTCTCTGTGTATTCTGGTTATTAAACCTTTGTCAGAGGCATAACCTGCAAATAGTTTCTCTCATTCTGAGGGCTGTCTGTTTACTATACTTACTGTGTTCTTAGCAGTGCAGAAGCTTTTTAGCTTGATCAGGTCCCAGTAGTGTATTTTTGATACTGCTTCAATTGCCTGGGGAGGCCTCCTCATAAAAAGTTCACCCAGGGCAATTCCTTCAAGAGTTTTCCCTGCACTTTCTTCTAGTATTTTTATAGTTTCATGTCTTAAGTTTAAGTCTTTAATCCAGTGAGAGTCTATCTTAGTTAATGGTGAAAGGTGTGGGCCCAGTTTCAGTCTTCTACAGGTTGCCAGCCAGTTCACCCAGCACCATTTGTTAAATAGGGAATCTTTTCCCCACTGAATGTTTTTAATTGGCTTGTCAAAGATTAAGTAACGGTAAGTAGCTGGATTCATCTCTTGGTTCTCTATTCTGTTCCATACATCTATCTCTCTGTTTTTGTGCCAGTACCATGCTGTTTTGATCACTATTGATTTATACTACAGTCTCAGGTCTGGTAGCATGATTCCTCCTGCTTTGTTTTTATTTCTGAGTAATGTCTTGGCTATTCGAGGTTTTTTTCTGATTCCATATAAAACGAAGTATTATTTTTTTTTTAAGGTCTTTAAAATATGACAAGGGAGCTTTAATAGGAATTGGATTGAGATTGTATATTGCTTAGGGTAGTATGGACATTTTAACAATGTTGATTCTTCCCAGCCATGACCCATGGTATGATTTTCTATTTGTTGACATGTTCAGCTATTTCTTTTCTTAGAGTTTCATAGTTCTCTTTATAAAGATCTTTCACGTCCTTTGTTAGGTAAACTCCCAAATATTTCATCTTCTTTGGCACTACTGTGAAAGGGATAGAGTCTTTGACTGTTTGTTCGGCTTGACTATTATTGGTATACATAAAGGCTACAGATTTATGAGTGTTGATTTTGTAGCCTGAAACATTGCTGTATTCCTTGATCACTTCTAAAAGTTTTGTAGTAGAATCCCTGGTGTTTTTCAGATATACAATTATATCATTTGTGAACAGTGCCTATGTGGATACCCTTGATCGCCTTTTCTTCCCTAATTGCAATGGCTAAAACTTTCATTACAATGTTGAAGAGCAATGGAGACAATGGGCAACTTTGCCTGGTTCCTGATCTAAGTGGAAATGATTTCAATTTAACTCCATTCAATACGATATTGGCTGAGGGTTTGCAGTAGATGGCCTCTGTTAGTTTAAGAAATGTCCCTTCTATACCAATTTTCTTAAGTGTTCTGTTCATGAAGGGATGCTGGATATTAACAAAAGCTTTTTCTGCATCAATTGAGAGAATCATATGGTCTTCATTTTTTAATTTGTTTATGTGCTGAATTACATTTATAGATTTAAGTATATTGAACCAGCCTTGAGATCCTGGGATAAAGTCCATTTGGTTGTGGTGTATAATTCGTTTGATATGTTGCTGGATTCTGTTTGTCAGGATCTTGTTTAATATTTTTGCATCAATATTCATTAGTCATATTGGTCTATAGTTTTCTTTTCTTGTTGGGTCTTTTACTGGTTTAGGGATCAAGGTGCTATTTGCTTCACAGAATGTGTTGGGTAGAATTCCATCTTTTTCTGTATTTTGGAAAATGTTGAGTAATATAAGTACTAGGTCCTCTTTAGAGGTTTGGTAGAATTCTGACATGAAGTCATCTGGTTCCAGGCTTTTATTTTTAGGGAGATTTTGTATAGTTGATGCTATTTCAGAACTTGATATTGGCCTGTTCAACATTTCCACTTCATTCTGGCTAAGTCTAGGAAGGTGGCATGCTTCCAAGTATTGGTCCATTTCCTTCAGATTTTCATATTTCTGAGAGTAAAGTTTCTTGTAATATTCATTAAGGATTTTTTGAATTTCTGAGGAGTCTGTTGTTATTTTGTCTTCACCATTTCTGATTGATGAAATTAGAGATTTTACACCCTTTCCCTGACTAGGTTAGCCAAAGGTTTACCTATTTTATTGGCCTTTTCAAAGAATCAACTTTTTGATTTATTGATCTATTGTATAATTCTTTTGTCTTCAATTTCATTTAATTCTGCCCTGATTTTGGTTATTTCTTTTCTTCTTTTGGGTTTGGGGTTGGAATGGTCTTCCTTTTCCAGTTGCTTGAGATGTCCCATTAAGTTGTTAACTTCCTCTCTTTCCGTTCTCTTGAGGAAGGCTTGCAGTGCTATAAATTTCCTTCTTAGGACTGCTTTTGCAGTATCCCAGAGGATAATCTGTGTCTTCATTGATGTTTTGTTCCAAAAATTTGGTGATTTCCCTCTAAATCTCATCTATGACTCATCTATCGTTCAGCATGAGGTTATTTAGCTTCCATGTTTTTGTATGCGTATGCGGAATCCTGTTATTGTTGAGTTTAACTTTTATTCCATGATGGTCTGAGAAGATGCAAGGAATAATTTCTATTCTTTTAAATTTGGTGAGGTTAGACTTGTGACCTAAGATGTGATCGATTTTAGAGTATGTTCCATGGGCTGATGAGAAGAATGTGTATTCAATTTTATTAGGATGAAATGTTCTATAGATGTCTGTTAAATCCAGATGTTGAATGGTTAAGTTTAAATCTAAAATTCCGTTACTTAGCTTCTTATTGGAGGATCTATCCAACACTGCTAAAGGAGTATTAAAATCTCAAACTACTATGGAGCTGGAGGAAATCAAGTTGCTCATGTCTATTAGAGTATTTCTGATAAATTGAGGTGCATTCTGGTTGAGTGCAAAAATATTAATAATTGAAATCTCATCATATTGAGTAGTACCTTTAACATGTAAGAAATATTCGTCCTTATCCTTCCTTACTTTGGTTGGTTTAAAGCAACCTGCTTTGCTTTAAGATTAATTAAATAAGATTGCAACACCTGCTTTTTTCTGTTTTCCATTTGCCTGGAATATAGATGACCATCCCTTCACCTTTAGTCTATATTTATTTTTTAAGGTAAGATGAAATTCTTATATGCAGCAGATATCTGGCCTGAGTTTTTTTTTTTTTTTTTGTAGAGACAGAGTCTCACTTTATCGCCCTAGGTAGAGTGCCGTGGCGTCACACTGCTCACAGCAACCTCCAGCTCTTGGGCTTAAGCGATTCTCTTGCCTCAGCCTCCCTAGTAGCTGGTACTACAGGCACCCGCCACAGCGCCCGGCTATTTTTTTGTTTTGCAGTTCGGCCGAGGCCAGGCTTGAACCTGCCACCTTTGGTATATGGGGCCGGCGCCCTACTCGCTGAGCCACAGGAGCCGCCCTGGCCTGAGTTTTTGTATCCAGTCAGCCAACCTATGGCTCTTTAGAGGACAATTTAAATCATTCACATTAATTGAAAATATTGATAAATCTTTAGAAAGTCCAGTGGACATTTTTAATTCTTTTATCACTGTGGAAGTTGGAATTTGATAAAAAGTTTCTGGGTGAGTTTACTTCCTTTGTGGTGGAGGATTACACTGGTCATTATGGAGTATAGGTCTGAGAATATCCTGGAGAGCTGGTTTAGATATAGCAAATTTATTCAACATGTGGATGTCATTAAAGTATTTAATTTCTCCAACATAAATGAAACTCAGTTTAGCTGGATATAGGATCCTGGGTTGAAAGTTATTTGTTTTAGGAGATTAAAAGTCAATAACCATTCTCTTCTAGCTTAAAAGGTTTGATCAGAGAGATCTGACATTATTCTAATATTCTTCCCCTTGTAGGTTATTGATTTATTGCGTGTGGTTGCTTTCAAAATTTTCTCCTTTATATTTACTATAGTGAACTTAATTATGATGTGCCTGGGGGATGTCTTATTTGGGGTAGAGTCGTGCTAGGGTTCTGAAACTGTCTGCTATCTGAATTTCAGAATCTCTTGGCATGTCTGGAAAGTTGGCATGGTGGCTCAGGTCAGTAATCCCAGCACTCTGGGAGGTCAAAGCAGGTGGATTGCCTGAGCTCAAGACCAATCTGAGCAAGAGTGAGACCCCATCTCTAAAAATAGCCAGATGTTGTGGCAGGTGCCTGTGGTCTCATGTACCTGGGAGGCTGAGACAAGAGGATAACTTGAGCCCACGAGTCTGAGCTTGCTGTGAGCTATGACACCACAGCACTCTACCAAAGGTGACAAAGTAAGACTCTGTCTAAAAACAAAAAAGAAAATGGGCTTGGTTCCTGTGGCTCAATGGGCTAAGGCACCAGCTACATACACCTGAGCTGGCGGGTTCGAATCCAGCCCAGCCCCGCCAAACAATAACGGCTGCAACCAAAAAATGGCCAGGCGTTGTGGCGGATGCCTGTAGTCCCAGCTACTTGGGAGGCGGAGGCTAGAGACTCGCCTGAGCCCAGGAATTGGAGGTTGTTGTGAGCTGTGATGCCATGGCTCTCAGAGACCCAGGGGGACAGCTTGAGGCTCTGTCTCAAAAAAAAAAAAAAAAAAAAGAAAATGTAGTATATGTGTACCATGGAGTACTACTCAGCCATAAAAACACAGTTAACTAGCTCAGGGAGGAGCCAAGATGGTGGTCTGTCGCCAGCTTTCTGCAGAGGCTTTGGTATCGAGATGATACGGCTTCATAGAACTAGGGAGGATTCCCTCTTTCTCTATGTTATGAAATAATTTCTTCAGTACAGGTACCCCTATACTGTACAGTATAGGTACAGTATAGTGTACCAGATTCCGGCACTACTATAGGTACCGGATTCTTTGTGGATCTTGTTAAATTTGGCTATGAAACCATCTGGCCCAGTACTTTTTTGGGAGGAAGGTTTTCTATTGCTGCTTCAATTTTATTACATGATATTGGCATTTTTGGGAGCTCTATTTCTTCCTGATTAAGCCTAGGGAAGTTGTATGTTTCCAAGCATTTGTCTTATTTCCTCAACAATTTCACGTTTGCATGCACAGAGATTTTAATAGTATTCAGAGATGATATTTTGTATTTGCAGGGTATCAGTTATAGTATCTCCTTTTTCATTTTTGATCAAGCTTATTTTTTATTTTTTAATTTTTTTTGTAGAGACAGAGTCTTACTTTATTGCCCTCGGTAGAGTCCCGTGGTGTCACACAGCTCACAGCAACCTCCAACTCCTGCGCTTAGGCAATTCTCTTGCCTCAGCCTCCCGAGTAGCTGGGACTACAGGCGCCTGCCACAACGCTCAGCTATTTTTCTGTTTTTGCAGTTCAGCTGAGGCCAGCTTTAAACCCACCACCTTTGGTATATGAGTCTGACGCCCTACTTGAGGAGCTGCCCCTGATCGCCTTATTAAGGTTTTTTCTTTCCTGTTTCTGGTTAATCAAGTGGGAGGCCTTTCCATTTTAATGATCTTTTCAATGAACCTACTTTTTGGCTCGGTGCCCATAGTATAGTGGTTATGGCCACATACACTGAGACTGGCGGGTTCGAACCCAGCTTGGGCCAGCTAAAAAACAACAATGACAACTGCAACAACAAAAAAATAGTCGGGTGTTGTGGCAGGTGCTTGTAGTCTTAGCTACTTGGGAAGCTGAGGCAAGAGAATTGCTTAAGCCCAATAGCTGGAGGTTGCTGTGAGTTGTGATGCCATCGCCCTCTACTGAGGGCAACAAAGTGAGACTCCATCTCAAAACAACCCTACTTTTGGCTTGGCGCCTGTTGCTCAAGCTGCTAAGGCGCCAGCCATGTACACCTGAGCTGGCCTGTTTGAATCCAGGCCGGGCTGCTAAACAACAATGATGGCTACAACGACAACAAAAAAAGGCTACTTGGGAGGTGGAGGCAGGAGACTTGCTTGAGCCCAGGAATTGGAGGTTGCTGTGAGCTGTGATGCCACAGCACTCTATCCAGGGTGACAGCTTGAGATTCTGTCTCAAAAAAAAAAAAAAAAGAAAAAACCCTACTTTTTTGTTTCATTAATCTTTTATACAACTCTTTTGCTACTGATTTCATTTAGCTCTATTCAGACATTAGTTATTTCTTTTCTTCTGCTACGTTTGGGATTGGTTTGCTCTTCCTTTCTCAATTCCTTGAGATTATTCATTAGGTTGGTGACTTATGATCTTTTTGTCATTTGGATGTAGGCATTTAAAGCTATGAATTTTCGTCTTACGGCTGCTTTTGTTGAATCCCATAGACTTTGATAATTTATATCCTTTGTCATTTATTTTGAATAATCTTCTGATTTCCATCTTAATTTCCTCCTTGAGGTAACATTCAGCAGCAGGTTGTTTAGTTTCCACAACTTTACGTAGAAATGAGTGTTTTCTGTTAGAATTGAGTTCTAATTTTATTCCACTGTGGTCTGAGAAAATACATGGTATAATTTTTATTTTTTTTAATTTGTTGAGATATTTTGTAGCCTAGGATGTTACCGATCTTGAAGAGTATTCCATGAGCTGATGAAAAGAACGTATATAAAGTGGTTTTGAGTAGAATATTCTGAAATATCTTTTAGGCCCATTTGTTCTAGAGGTTTTTTTTAAGTCCATGGTTTTCTTCACTTGTTTTCTACTTGGAGGATCTTTCCTTGTCTCTTACTGGCATGAAGTCCCCCGATATTATGGTGCTGCAGTTTATCATTTTGTTCAGATCAGGTAGGATCTGCTTTATGAATCTGGGTGCATGTGCATTAAATTCATATTGAGGGTTTTTTTTTTTTTGTAGAGACAGAGTTTCACTTGTTCACCCTCAATAGAGTGCTGTGGTGTCACATAGCTCACAGCAACCTTCAACTCCTAGGCTTAGGCGATTCTCTTGCCTCAGCCTCCTGAGTAGCTGGGACTGCAGGTGCCTGCCACAAGGCCCAGCTATTTTTCTGTTTTGCAATTCGGCCAAGGCCAGTTTTGAGCCCGCCACCTTCAGTATATGGGGCTGGCACCTTACTCGACGAGCCATAGGAGCCACCCAGGATTTCTAATGTCTTGTTATTAAATCGCTTCCTTTACCATTTTATAATGAGCATTTGTTGCCTTTCTTTACTTTTGCTGATTTGAAGTTTATGTTATCAGATAGGAGGATGGCTATAATAGCTTTCATTTGGTTTCCATTTAAATGGAATATTGTTTTCCAACCTTTCATCTTGAGTCTGAATGAGTCCTTGTGGGTTAGATGTGATTCCTGCAGACAACAAATACTTGGCATGTATTTTGTCCATTCAGCCAGCCTATTTCTCTTGAGTGGGGAATTCAAGCTGTTCACATTTACTGAAATATTTGATAAGTGTCATGGATGGATGTGGATTTCTATTCATCCTGTTCCTTGGTTTTACCTCTTTCTTTTTTGCAGTTTTTGGCTGGGGCTAGGTTTGAACCCTTCAACCTCCGGCATATATGGTTGGTGCCCTACTCCGTTGGCCACAGGCACTACTCTGATTTACCTCTTGAGCCACTGTGGTGTCTAGGCTCTCACCTTTAGCCTTTGGTTGATTTTACACTGGTGGGTGTTCACTGTGCTGTCCAGTGTGTACTACCAATTCTGAATACTCATGGCAGGGCAGGTCTGTCCCTCAGTGTTTGCTTGTCTTGGACAGTCTTTATTTCTCCTTCACGTAAGAAACTTAGCTTCACAGGACACCAAATTCTAGGCTGGCCATTATTCTGTTTGAGAAGGAGACTGAGATCCCAATCCCTTTGGGCTTATAAGGTCTCAGTTGAGAAGTCTGCATTACACTGATGGGTTTTCCTTCGTAAGCTACCGATGCTTTCACAACACAATTCATAGGCGTTCCTCTTTTATGTTAACTTTGAGTGAGTCTGATGACATCTGTGGTGATTGCCTCTTGGACTTTCAGGAATCCACAGTGCTGCAAGTAGCTGGATATCCAAATTTCTTCCAAGACTTGGAGAGTTTTCCTGATGCAACCACTCAAATAGATTTTCTAACCCTTGTGGATTTTCTTCTTCACCCTCAGGAATGCCTATGATTCTTTCTTTCTTTCTTTTTTTTGGAGAGACAGAGTCTCACTTTGTCGCCCTTGGTAGAGTGCTGTGGCGTCACACATCTCACAGCAACCTCCAACTCCTGGGCTTAGGCGATTCTCTTGCCTCAGCCTCCCAAGTAGCTGGGACCACAGGCACCCGCCACAACATCCAGGTATTTTTGTTGTTGTTGTTGCAGTTCGACCGGGGCTGGGTTTGAACCCTTGGTATATGGGGCTGGCACCTTACTGACTGAGCCACAGGCACCGCCCAGGAATGCCTATGATTCTTATATTAGGCCTCCTTACATAACCCCATATTTCTTATAAGCTTTGTTTGTTCCTATTTCTCTGTTCTTTCTCTTTGACTAACTGAATTCAAACATGTTTTCTAGCTCTGAGATTCTTCTGCCTGATCTGGTCTTTTCTTAAGGTCTTTACTGTGTTATATATTATCCTGAACAGAACTTCTGCTTGTTTGTTTTTTTTTTTTTAATCATTTGATTTCTTTTTTTTTTTAAGACAGAGTCTCAAGCTGTTGCCCTGGGTAGAGTGCCATGGCATCACAACTCACAGCAACCTCCAACTCTTGGACTTAAGCGATTCTCTTGCCTACCACAATGTCAGGCTATTTTTTTTTTCTTGGTTGTAGTTGTCATTGTTGTTTGGCAGGCCCGGGCTGGATTTGAACCCGCCAGCTATGGTGTATGCAGCTAGTGTCCTAGCTGCTTGAGCTACAGATGCTGAGCCATAATCATTTGATTTCTACTGAATCTTTCATTTATCTCCTGCATTGTTTTGTGATTTCTTTGTGTTGGGTTTCTATTTTCACTTGTATTTCATTAAGTTTCTTTACAATCCACCTTCAAAATTCTTTATCAGTCATTTCAATATTCTCATTTTGGTTGGTTTTCATTGGTACAGAATTGTTCTTTTCTTTTGGGGATGACCTTTCACCCTGATTTTTCATGCATCTGGAGAAGTTTTGCTGATCCATTCTCATTTGGAACAGATTTTGCTCATTTTTGAATTTTCTTTTTAAAACTGCAATCTTTTGGCTCAGCACCTGTGGTTCAACGGGCTGAGGCGCCAGCCATGTACACCTGAGTTGGCGGGTTCGAATCCAGCCCGGACCCGCCTAACAACAATCACAGCTGCAACCAAAAAATGGCTGGGCGTTGTGGCAGGTGCCTGCAATCCCAGCTACTTGGGAGGCGGAGGCAAGAGACTCGCTTGAGCCCAGGAATTGGAGGTTGCTGTGAGCTGTGATGCCACAGCACTCTATCCAGGGTAACAGCTTGAGGCTCTGTCTCAAAAAAAAA
>CAUYON010119046.1:0-31941 GCA_963573935.1 Arctocebus calabarensis
AAATGGGGTCCTTCCCCCGAGCGACTGAGGGACCCTGACGCATCAGCAATAAACCACCTCTTGCTTTTGCATCGACTCAGGAGTTGGTGACTGTTTTCTTGGGGGCGTCCACCCTAGTTGGAACCCAATTTGGGTCCAACAGTAGCATCCACTGCTAAAAACACCTGCTTCTGGGACAGTTCTGAAGGAAAACCATGTCAGTGGGCTGGTGGGGGCAGAGCCAAGTTAGAGAGGTCAGGGAGCGGATGGGGTATGAGCAGCTAAGGTGGGAAGAGAAAATACTCTTGTATCTAAAACTAAAACTGCTTTCTCTGTGAATACCTGTGTCTCTAATACATGAGCTTTGTATATTCAATTAACAAGGTAGAGAACTCCATGAGTGGTCAGAGTTAGGACAGAGGTTTAGGCCTCCACTTAAACTGTGTGAAACTCAGCAATGGGAATCTTGGATTCTGGACAAGACACTTCATAACCAACTGGGGGCCAGAGCAGAAGTCACAGACCAGGACTCAGGACAGGAAATTAGGATGCAGGACTGGCCAGAAACCAGCCCACATAAGGCCAGCCCCAGACGCGACACCTTTGAGCAAACTATCCCAGAACGAGATCACAGAGCACTTATGGGCATGAGAGGAAGGTAAACATCATGGTCATGTTGCCAAACAGGACATGGCAGACAGAGCAAGAGGACACAACATCTGCTTTGAAGGGTTTGCAGATTTGGCCCCCTAGACCAAAGGCAGGAAAATTTGGCTTCAGTCTCATTCCTGGAAGAGAGAGGAAAATCATCTAACAAAGTTTCTGTGCCACTGGAGCAGAGTAGCCTCATCCAGGAGCTCACCTCACCACCTGAACTTCCTTGAGTTGCAGGTGAGTACCGAGATGGGCAATTCTCCCCAGGCGTCCCTGGCAACATGCTGTAGGCATCAGAGACCCATTGCCCAGGCAGAAGACGAGGGGCCTCAGGAGGCCTGAGTTATGATTTCAGATCGCAGCCTCCTTGGCATGGCACACAGGGTGCTCTGCACAGACAGCTGTGGCTACAGAATCATAAAACATCTGGCCAGTCTGGAAGGCTCAGCTACCCTGCCAAGCACACAGGCCTCCAGGCTGACACTGGCCAACAGGCTCCTCCCACCTACATGAGTCTCCATCCACATAGGAATAGTCATGGCCACTCTTCTCTTGTGTTCTTGAACCTTCAAAAGCATCACCTTGCCGGTGGAGGAAAGCCTAGAAAGAATATTCAAGTTTCTGTGGTGGGGCAGCAACTTTACCCCAGAGCTCTGGTATTTTTCTGTCTGTTCCAAGCATTCCTTTTGCTGCAAAAGGACAGCCACCCTGCTGTGTCTACTCAAAGCACAGAAACCCTCCTCCTGGGTGTTCTCTGCCAACAAAGGTTAAATTCCTTGCCACTGAAGCCTGGGTCACCTTTTCCCATGTCAGCTGGTGCCTCCAGGGGATGGTTTTCAGGCAGGTATGCCAGCGGGATGTTGCCTTATCTCCCAACTTGTCTTTTAATGTTTTATGTAAAAATCTCTCTAATTGTAAATGTTGGCTCTAAAGTTCTAAAACTCACACCAGGCCAAACAACACTTGCCAGAAGGCTGAAGCCAAATCTTCAGGCCCAAATTTAAGAAAACATCTGCACTTACCTGAACTGGAGTTAGTTTTTAAAACACCACATATTTTTGCACACTCACAATAATTCTAAAAATCGTATTATACTGCGTGAACTCATTTGAAATCTTTCCAAAGGATGCCACCATTATTTGCACTCAACTGCAAGCAGCCGTGCCGATAATGCCTAGGCCTCCCTGAGGCAGATGGTGGAGCTGGCAGGCTGGAGCGGCCGCCCGTGCAGCAGGGAGGCCAGGACAGGGGTGTTCAATGTGCTGTGCCAGCTCCTGCCCTTCCAGACAGCACGACTGAGCCAGGGCAGACAGCACCTGTTGCCTGGCAACCCAGATTCCAGCAGGGATATTCAGCTCTGCTTTGAGAGGGAGTGACCCCAGCATTCCTCAACATAATCAAGGGACTCTGCTTCCCCACACCCTCTGTGCACTTCCAGGGCAAATGCAAAAGCCCAGGAGATGGCAGTTTTCTGGCAATACAACTGCTGCTGCTATTTTTTAATTCAGCCTGTCAGATGTGCCATCTTGCTTGGGGCAAAATACCTGAGGGATATAGCCCCAAGAGATTTTAATGCACTCCAGCATTTCTCAAAGAGCCCCAACAATCAATGCCGCTTTTGTGCAGTGGGCTCATGGCCAGGTCCAGCTGAGCCCCAGGAGGACAGGACATCCATCCACATCCCCTACTGTAGTTCCCCATCCAGGAACAAAAGGGCAAAAGGCCTGTAATCATTCGCTAGGGAGTTTCAACTGTACCTCCAACTTTGCCAAAACTGTGGCTGGGTTAAAAAAGCAAAACGCATGGACGCTGCTGCTGCTACCAAAATCATAGGGAAAGATTGCTTTGGAAACAGCTGCTGTGAGGGCAAGCATTACACAGAACGAGAAGACCAGTTCTGCTTTGTGAAGTGACCTGATTCTGCTGAGAAGACAGTGTCTGTCGGGGTATGGTTTTTATGGAAAGAGATAGGTTGGGAGACACCCTGACATTCTACTATTGTACATGAATTATAAAATACCATTAATTACACAAGGTGCTTGGGAAGGACTGTGGCTAGAGGTCACATAAAGTCTCATTTTTTATAACATAGTATTTTCAAAATAGGATCCTCAGACCTTCACCTCTGTCCCTGAGAGAGTGCAAAATCTTTGATCCCCTCCTAATGTATTAATCAGAACCTTAGGAGCTGGAGAGTCTTATGCATCTAATGATACATAGAGCTCTGGCTGTCACATCCCTGTGATCTACTTTTAGGGACACCCAGATCGTCTTCATGACTTGGTCCCATCATAGTGCCTGGTCACAGGGTGGCTCCAGTGAGGGTTACCTCAATATTACTAAACATCAGTGAGCAGTATAAACTTTCAGTCAATGAGGAGTAAAGTTTCATCTCTTGCCAACAGGTTAGCATTCCTGGGGGGGGGGGTCACTAGGCAATCAGTAAACAAAGAAAAAAAGAGTTCCAAAAGGTGCTGAAGAGAAGTCATGGAATACAAAGAATCATTCTTAAAGCAAATGACAATCTGAGAAATTAAATAGTAAATAAGAAATTAAATAAGTAGAAAAACTAAACAGTCCTAGCAGTCTGCGTGGGGTGATCTCGCTAATGGTTTGCAGCTACTGTACACAATTAAAAGTTATATTTGTCTAAGATAGAAAGTGCTTCAATGCACTGCTTTATAACAAGGTTTTGGAAGAGGTGGGCTTGATCCAAGTGCCTTCCCTCTAAGGCTGGTCCTCCTTCTGCCAGACCACTCCCTGGGTCAACAAAGGGTGATGATGAAGCCCTGAGGCCCTCCTTAGATGCTTTGGCTAGATCCTTCTTCATCACTAAATCCCATGCCTTCACAAGGCATAATCCTTCCAGAGTCAAACGGTCAGTCTGAGAACTCAGAGTGCTTTCTTTCATTGCTAATGGTTCATAATCCTCATGCATTTTATGTTAATTTCTCTGAGCTTTCTTTACTCCAAGACAGGGTTTTTCACCCTCAGCACTCTTGGCATCTGTAGCCAGAATTCCTTGCTGTAGGGACACACCATGTCCCTACACCCACTGCAGGATGTTTTTGACCCCTGTCCACTAGATGCCAGGAGCACCCCCAACAGTTGTGGCAACCAAAAATGTCCCCAGGAGGGGCAAAGTCCCTCCCCATTGAGAACCCTTACTCTGAATGTGTATCAGAATCTGGAGGTCTTATGAAAACCCAGATTGTTGGACATCAGCCCTCAAGTTTCTGACCATGTAAGCTGGGCTGGGACCCGAAGTGTGCACTGTACCAAGCTCCCAGGTGATGAGGATCCTGCTGGCCTAGGACCACACTTTGGGAGCCACTGTTCTTAGGCTGCAGGAGCTTCTATAACAAGTTCCAACTGAATCAGAATCCGTAGAGATGTGAAAAGGCATCAGTGTTTTTAAAGATTCCCAACTGATTCCAACATGGGTTGCAACTTAACTTCCTTAAGGTTTTCAATCCTCAAACTCCTTAAGAAACTTGAAATAAAATGCAGTCACAATACATTATCGTTGTTCTATCTCTTGAAGATCCTTCCCTAATGTCATATCAGGAACTCTAGAGCAAAACAAAATAAGCAAACAAAAAATTACCCACATTGGTGCTTTAGTTTCCACTCTTTTAAAACCTGTGGGCTGATACCATCTGACTCTTGAGGAGGCTTTTGTCTAAGGAAAGAACTTGATGTATGTCAAAACTAAGAAGTTAGAGTCCTTTCTTCCTACGCCATTCCCCTCCTACTGTCTAAAAATGAGGATGCATCTTATGATAAGGAAATATACAAGCTTTACCTTCAAAAAATGCCCAAGTCTTCTTCTTTTTCTCAAAAGATGAATCTTCAGAAGCCTTAAGAGAAATCACTGCAAGACACAAAGAAACAAAAGAATGAAGGACACAGTCCTGGCCCACATGGCCCCCCAAAATAATGCTAGATGGTACATATGGCACTTAAATTTATAAAGTGATTTCCACATTTGTAAAACTACATTTAATTACTACAACTCATACGTTAGGAAGAAGTGCAAGGACTTCTCCCCAACAACGGGAAAACCTGGGGCTCAGAAAATGTGAAGTATGTTACCCATGTTTAAAAGCCAACAAATGGCAAAGCTGGACTCGGTTTAATAAAAGACCCATTTTCTCCATATACTTTTAAAATAAATAATTCTCCAATGGGAAGTCCAACAACGAAAACATTATTTATTTTACCATTTTAGTGACTGAGTATTCCTAGATAGAGAAGCCCAGAGTCATCTGTTAACTCAGTGTCACGGATTTGAACACCATTCCCCATGCAAGACAGGCCCACAAAGCCACAGGCATCCTACTTTGACATTATTTTGGCTTCTTTCCATTAATGGTTGATTGTGAATTTACTTTCTCTGATCTCAATATGCAGGGAAACAGAACTGAGCCACACTGCTTAAAATCTTGAAATTACACTAAAGACCTCTGGAACCATGAATATGTTCTATGCATAGAGGTAACATCATCATTGGTAAAAATCTAAAACTTAAACTGACAAAAAATATAAAATATCAGGGAATTAGGTTATAGTCCACTTATAACGTTGAGACAACAGAAATGCTCTATATCTGCAGTGTCCAAAACAGCAGCTACTGGCCTCAGTAGCCAGGGTGACTGGAGAACTAAATTTTTATTTTATTTTATTTTATTTTATTTTATTTTATTTTATTTTAATCAATTTAAATTTAAATAGCCACATATGGTCAGTGGCTACCACAATGAAGAGCTCTAGACAACAGAATCCAAGACCTGAATATATATTTTTTATTCAGGTCCTGGATTCTCTTATCTAGGAGAGAACCTGAATCCTCTAGATAAGAGAATCCAGGACCTGAATTTAAAAAAAAAAAAAAAGGTAGCTGAAATGGAAATTGAATCAATGCAAGGAAAGGAAGTTGGCAAAGGTGGCCTAGAAATTTAATTCTATTTACTCTCTCTCACATAAACGTTTATATTATTTTCATAATTTCATACTGAATTTGCCATCCTTTTTCTCTCTAGGTCTAGCATTGGACATTTCCTATTAACCTTGATCTTTCAAATCACTAATTTTCTTTTCATCTGTATTTAACCTACTGCACAAACCCCTACTGAGTAATTAATTTCATTTCTTATTTCTTATTTACTGAGTAATTAATTTCATTTGCTGTATCTTTTACTTGTAGACTCTTTGTTTAAATTTTTAATATATATCCCAGTTCTTTAATGACTTTCTGGTACTTGTCATCTAATTTTTTAACCATATGAATCATATTGTTTTAATGTCCATGCCTGATATAACTTCCATAAATCCATAACCTATAAACATGTTTCTATTATCTGTTTTTTGCTTTGAATCTGGCTTGTTGGTATGCTTGATATTTTTTTTTCCTAATTAAATGTCAGACATTATATGTGGAAAATCATGGAGGCTGTAGATGAAATTTGAAATTCCTGATAGAAAGTTAGAATAGGGGATGGTTACCTTAATCCAATCAGGGCTTGAACTATTTAGAGGCTAGGTTTCAGTTTTTATACAGTCTATTTTATTTCTGATTTTCCCTTACTCTTAAGGTTCACTCAGTCCTTCAAAGTTCCCCAAGGAAAGCCTGGGGGTCTTTACTGTAAGCCCTTACAATTTTCACTGTTAGAATTGCCAAAAACTCACTTGCCTCCTAAACATTCTGGTTGTCACTTTATGTGTAGCCTCTCTTAACTAGCATTGCTTAAGTATAGTTGAACCTCTTAAAGAATTAAATGTGTCCAGAAATTGAGCTCATTTTGCTGCTTTTCTCTGTGATCTATGTATCTAGTCCTTCAGAGAACAATTAGGATAGCTGGAATTATTTGCACATATATAATTATGTAGTTATGCAGTAGAAGTGTATTTATGAAATACAGATATGCAATTCAGAAAGCAGAAATCCTGATAGATGTTTTCAGTTTTCCTTCCTGTTCTCAGAGGAGGGCTTTTGTCTGCTACCCATGAGTTTGCCTTTACCATAGAACCCTCCTCCCCTTTAAAACCTAAGTTCTTTAAAACCAGTGGCTTGCTTTCTCTTTGTATCCTGATCATTTGGCACATTGTCTGCACAGGCACTTGGTATAGAAATGAATGAACCATTTCATTCTGATTGCCTCACAAAGTAAGAAATATGGACTTCTAGGAAGGAGTTCTTAGGGGATATTTGGTCTTATAGTGATATGAAATCTACCAGACTATTAGTCCATTAAGCCTGCCTTCTCCTGCCTGACTATTTTTCCCATAGCACGTGTAATCCACTGAATGCCAGGGCAACCAACAGGACTCCTCTTTCAAGCATTTAAAGTAAGAAACAAATCACATATAGCTGTAGCAGGCCTGGGTCTGAAAGAACTGGTGGTCTGGGATGGGAGAGGGGTGAAGCCCTGTTGGAAAGATGGCTGGAAGAACAGAGCAGAGGCTGGAACCCACACAGAGGAAGGGCAGGTGGGAGGCTGGGAATTGATGGAGCTCTGGGCCTCAAGAAGCCTTGTTCCTTGTATTCCGTGAGCTCTGCATCCTTAAACTGTCCGTACCTCTCTCCAAAATCAGACTTACCAGTTTTTCATGGCTTCAACTAATCAAGCCTAGACAACGATAGGAAAGTGCTAATGAAGAAAACACAGAAATGGCAATAAACATATCTCCAAGAAGCTTAGTTTTCAAGAGGTCAAAGATGCTCATCAAGGCCTAGAGGCCTATCTCACCTGGGAGCTTGTCGGGAGTGCAGAATCTCAGGCTCCCTGGATCTACTGAATTAGAATCTGCTTTTAAACTCAGGGGGGAAACATATAATACACTTTAAAGTTTGGGATGCACAGATGTTCCATGGCTTGAAATTCTAAATTACTGCTTGCTGTCTGTGTGATTTTTGATAAGTCACTTAACTTCCCTGTGCCTTAGTTTCTCCATTTGTAAAAGAGGGTCAATGAGAAGTACCCATGTCAGGGTAAGCATAAGGGTTAAAGAGGTTAAGGTGTGTAAGGTACTGAGAACAGTGCCTGAGACCTAGTGAGCCATCTTTATCCACAAGGACATCAGCTCACTAAGAGCAGGATATTTGTCTATTTTATCCACTGCTCTAATTCCTCAACCTAGAACGGTCCTTACCATCAACGCTTTGCCTCAGATTATGACTCTTCAATTGTTCAAATGCTTGACGAGGAAAGACCCTCTGTCCTTGTGGCTAAATTCCTACACTTCAAATGAGCTGCTGCCATTCCCACCAAGGCAGGTGTCTGTGGATCACTTTTAATTCACCTTTCAGGGGCAGAAATCATTGAGTCCTTGTTTTAATTCCATTGCTGTGCAGATATTTTAAGAGAAAACGTAGTAGCTCTGTTTGGCATAGCCTGGTTAGTGATACTGGTCATAAGCTTATCTGTTCCTACAAGAAACAAAAATCCTGGCATGGACCCTGCCGGCACTGTAGGAATTTTCTCAAGGTTCTGCCCTAACTATCTTGTTTCAGCTGCTAATTCTGTGCTATCTCAGAGACAATTTGATACACTGTCAAACCGTGTGTCTGAGTGCACAGACTATGTGGAGACAGGGATATCAGATATGGCCAGGACAACAGTAGGGCTTTGTGGTGGGCAGCACGTCTTCTGGTTTTATGAACACACCTCCCCCAACAGCTGATACACGTTCACCTCGGTTAACCTGTAAGCCCTGAGAGGAAGAGGCCCCTGCAGGGTGGACAGCTGCAAGAGGATGAACTGCTTTGAGAAAACATTTTGCTAGAGGGAGGAATGAGTGGCAAGTTTTCTAACCACACATTACCGATGGTGGTCAAAGATGTTCTGAAACAAAATTCAAATCTCTTAATAGAAGAGCATGTCTAATGAGTTTCCAATGAGTTTCACCATCAGAAGCCCCTTTTAAATAAGAGTCAATGAATCCATGCACTTTCAATTGTGTTGGCCTCACCTCATGACCCAGACGGACTCCGGGAAGATGGAGAGGAAGGCACCAAGTTATACCAAACTGCTGGCTCCTCTCAAGCACAAGCTCTGGGGTGCTAGGCGGCCTGCCCTTCTGCCAGCGACCCCTGAGTGAAGCAGTGCTCAGCTAGCCCTTTAAACAAATGTGTGGTGATACAGGGTCATAATGGTGGGTGGAGCCGGGGGCAACACTGCCTGACTCTCCCAGGTCCTTGCCCCTCAATTCACTGTCCCCTTCCCCTTGGCAGACCCAGAGAGGCCTTGATCCAGGTGAGAAGAATGTGGTAAAGGCCCTCTTCCATGTGCTCTGAGACTGGCCCCCAGCAAACAGCTGGCATGGAGGGTGGGGGTAGATGCCTCTCTCCCCAGCCACTGGAAGTGACATGAGCCCTGCCTCCCAGGGAACCCCACCTCTGTCAACTGCATGCACACATGCCCACGCCTCCCCCATCCTTCCTAAGTCTGGAACCCCCACCAAGGGAAAGCCATACAGGGACCTTAGCCTCCTCCTCTCAGGGCGTTCAGGGCTCTGGGGATGGAGAGAAGGGACAGATTGGACAGAGAAGCAGAAGAAAGCCCCATCTGGTCTCAGCACCAAGCCACCTTTCTCAATAAAGCCTTATCAGAAATAAAGTGAGTATTCTGATTTCTATTTAGCTCCCATTTCCATATATTTATCAGCACAGGGCTCACTCACAGTAGGGAACAGGAGTAGAGTGCTCAAAAGCTAAATTATCAATGGATTTATTAACAGCTGGGTCATTGCTTTGGGACCCCAGCACCCAACAGGCCCAGCACATCTGACCTTCCTGTGAAGCAGTGGCCCAGATTGCAGAGTTGGGGCCATTTCAGATGAAATCTAACCAGGGACATGTTGTGAGATCCACTGCCCCTCTGGGAAGAAAGAGGCTGCAGGATCAAAGGGTCTGAAAGGACGCAGGCCAGACACCCTGAGACAAACCGATTGTATCAGACTCGTGTGGGGAGAAAGCAGGTTGGAAAGAAAGAACCTCAGTCAGGTCCCCTTTGATGGGACCTGAGGGGAAACTGTCACTCGGGGAGGCTTGAAAACTGAGAGCCTTGATTCCTAACTTAGAAAGAAGGCCCTGCCAACTTCCCTGGGGAGAGGGAGTTTCACAGCTGCAGCTGTGAGTTCACGCCAAGACCCTGTGACAATGCCCTCTGGGCATCTAGGAGCCTCTGGTTCCTTCAGAGTCCCCATTCCCCAAAGATGTTGACACCTGTTACTGGGGCTGAGCCCAAGTCACCCACGGAAGAGATGACCACAATTCTCCCCCAATTCCATTTACAAAGAATCTTATGATTTACAAAGCTTAAATTGCAACTGTAAGGTTACATCCAAAGGGAAGTAGGAATTTCTGACACAGAAAGCCTTCCAGAATGTGGGATTTGCTGGCGAGGAGAGGAGAGAGGTCCGGGCATGCAGGCGGAAGGGCAAGTGATGACAAGGACACAGAGAGCTGGCCCCAAGTCAGAACACTCACCTCCCCCTTTCTGTTTCTCCTGCTGGTCAGGCCAGCCTAACATATTCTCCTACCTTCGCCACATCTTAGGGGGTGCTGCATTTATTAACACCCCAAGACCAAGATTTTAAACACTTTACTATGCAGGAAAATCAACTGGACTTTTTTAAAAACGAAGATTGCCAAGCATTGCCCCCTGAGTTTCTGCGGAGGGTTCAGGAATCTGCCTGACCAGGGAGCTAAGCTCTCAGGAAATTTTGAGGCTGCAGGTCCCTGGACCCCACCTTGGAGAAGCTCCTGCCTTGTGTTCTCCTAGAAGAAAGATAGAAACCGAGTCCAAGGAGATGTAGCAGCAGAGATTCCCATCATGAGGAGCCCCCATGGGGCCTCAGTGTGCTGTCCAGTCCAGGGCAGGGTCTAGAACTCAAAACTAAACCAATGCCTCGTCAGTTTAATCCAGGAGAGACAAGACTAATAACAAAACACAAGGTTTCACAAGGTGTTGTCCACAAGGACGCAAAGGGCACCTTAACAGGGCACGTCTCGATGTAGAAAATGAGGTGCAAAACGTCAGCTGCAAAAATAGTTATTTTCAAAAGAGCAGGCCATCAATAGGATGGGAGTGTCTCCCCAGGGGTCAACCCCCAGTCTTTGGAAACTGGGGACAATTGGAGCAAGAGAAGGCTTCCTCCAGTGATTATTTCATGTTTCATACCCTCCTCTTTCTATTCAATGCGCGGCCCTCAAATGCAATACCATGTGCCCGACCATATCCTCCACTTGCCATCTCAATCATTGTCTGCATCTTTTTCTTCATTTCCTAGAGTCCTTCCTGGCCCACAGTTCCCTTAAAAGAATGAATGAATGAGATGAATGAGACACCATATAGGTGGGTCAAGATCCTCCAAAGGGAATTTGCCAGGACCATGGCATCATGACGCTCTGGACAGCTGGAAGAGAGATGAGGGGCCGGGAACACTACCCCGACCAGCACCTTCCTCTATCTGGAGCCCCAGAAGCAATCAGTGCTGCACCGGCACACCAGGCCCCGAGGCAGACTTCTCCACAACATTCTGGTCATGGGGTTGTGTGCTTTACATCTGTTATCATTTATTTTATGGCCCCCCAAGTTTTTAGTTTCCCACAGGATAGAAGCAGGAAGTCAGAAGATAATTCTTCTTTTTTTTTTGAGACAGAGCCTCCAGCTGTCACCCTGGATAGAGTGTAGTGGCATCACAGCTCACAGCAACCTCCAATTCCTGGGCTCAAGCTAGTCTTCTGCCTCCGCCTCCCCAGTAGCTGGGACTACAGGCACCCCTGCCATAATGCCTGGACATTTTTTGTTTGCAGCTGTCGTTGTTTGGCAGGCCCGGGCTGGATTTGAACCTGCCAGCTCAGGTGTACGTGGCAGCACCTTAGCCCGTTGAGCCACAAGCGCCAAGCCAGAAGATAATTTTTCTTAACCAGAAGATGATTCTTAAATTCCCCCAAGTTGAAAGGAAGAAGTGGAATTTTTAGGCCTGCATCCCAGGCATATAGGCCTTGCTAATTTGCATCCGGGAGACAGCAAACACCGCCCTGCCTCAGTTTCTTCAGGCAGCATCTTGCACAGATTCATGGCAGAGAAGAGTATAAAGGGACAGAAAGGGGATGGTGATAGGAAGTATGTTTAAGAAAAGATCCTTAACTAAAATAAAGATGAGACAACACCTTTGCTCCAAATTCAAAGTCAGTACACTCAGTTCATTGACCCTTCTTGTTCAACAACAGGATGGTTCCCATGGAAAAAAAATACTTAAAATGAAGCAGCGTCCCCACTATTTATAACTGGATCCGCACTCTCAGCGGCAGTGCTGCCACCCCAGAGAGACACAGAGACCTCTGTTTCTGCTCTCAGAAGCTCGCCGATTGCTTCCTTTCTCCCGTCTCCCTTGTGGCTCTGATAAAGCCATGTATGGCAGGAGGACCTCTGAGTGACCCGCAGGAACCAGCTGATGAGAAACAGTCAGGCTCCAGCATTGTTTAGTTTAAGACACTCTTTCCTACTGCATTCAGTCTCAGATGAATTCTAGAAAACAGAACAAATGAAGCGAAAGAGCAAACAGAAAAGAAAATCTACTAAATAGACTTCCCGTCATGACAAAGTGGTTGCAAAAAGGAGTTCAAAGTCTGAGAGGGAAGGAGCTATGAAATACAAAGGTCCTCTTAATGTCCCCAAATAGTAGTTAGGAAATGCCAAGGCTGAGGTTTAGAAGCCGGTCCCCGCTGCACACAACAGCTCCAGGACAGGACTAGAAACTCGCTTCCCACCACCTTCCACTCTGTGTGGCCCTTTCAACTGGGCATTTTACCAAAGAGTTTGGATCTCTCATTCACTCCTTCATCCAAAACGTCGTTATGGAGCCCCTTCTGCACACAGAAGGGACACTTGCGAGGGTGCATTTCAGAAGAATCTGGCTCCGAGATCCCTGGCCAGGTCCAGACTTCCAACCATTTCACCCTGGACCCCACCGATTGCAAACATGCATCAGACACATCAAGTCTGAGCGTGGAGCTTCTGCCCAGGGTGTCTCTCACCTGAAATGGCACCGCCTGCCGTGGTCTGCTGAAGCCCTCCTGTGGCCCAAGCAGAGTCCCACATCTTCCATGTGACCCTCTCCTGTGCCCCAGGAACACATCCTCCCCTCTCCCTACTCTTTTTATTTCCTCTCCCGCCTCGTAGATCTATGCTCATAGCTACCTCTGTCTCCTCCTCTACATTATGAGGCTGGGGCCCTGATAGGGCAAAAATCAAACCTCTTAACACTCCTTAACACTCCTTGGGTGAGGCATGGTGGTGACAAGCTCATAAACTGAGCTTTACACAGCTTTGGGAGTTTAAATTTTAATCTCCTAGAATCTTCCAAGACCATGGCAGTTGGAACAAGTGTAGGTATAATGAAGAATTGTTTTCAGTGGTGTTTAAATTATACTCCAATTGACAATTTGTTCCCTTGGAGTGTCTGGACCTGTTGACACTTTAAACACCATGATGTGTGCTTGCTTAATTAAGCAGAAGCACTAAATGTTTAGTAAATCTCATTCCTAATTATCTGTTCCATGTCTCCAGAGAAAAAGGAATTATTTAGTTAATTTCTTCCACTGAAACTTGAAGTATCAGTTCCCTGTGGTGGTAACTTCAGATGTAATTATTAAACTTCCTCTCACATTTTGGGGTTAAATAGTCAGATGATAAATTATAATTTCATCTGCGCTCCTAAACACTACTATACAGTGACAGAGTATTTCATTTGCTTTGTCCACTTGCCACATTTATACCTGACTTACATAATCTTAAGTCAACTAACAATTTGGCTTGTTAAAATATGCTATTTGGAGTCAGAGTAAATTACTGATTGATTACATTACAGGAGACAGCCCTTGCAAATTGCTTCTATCATTAGCATTTTCACTGTTGATGAGGACATTGCCATGTAAAAGTATGGAGATTTATTTCAGCTCAGAATATTAGAGAGTTTCTGAGTGTGGGGGATGCAGAGCTGGGCTCAAAAGCCAAGGAGGATCATTTTTTTTTACAAGGTCTTGGGGATCAAAGCTGTTGCAGCCCTAAAGAGAATCACCACATCCCTCCTGAGAACCCCTGGAGCCCAGTTCCCAGGGTGAAGGCTCAGGCAGTGCCTTCAGGCTGAGCCTCTCAGCTCAGAGCTCTCCAAGTGACCCAGAATGTATGGCACTTGGGACTGACCAGGAGCCCCACGGACTCAGGCTTTATCTTGGAAACTCTCCTGTTACCCCCCGTAGAGGTAACCAGGCTGAGGAGCTAGTCCAATACCCCCATGCCCATCAGGGCCACCTCTTCCTTAGCAGATATGGACTCTGCATTTTCTGGGAGGGACAGGCCAGATAAGTGTCTTAGGAAGATAAGTCTGGGGGTAACAGAGGAGCTGAGACAGCAGACACCATGCAGGCCAGCTCCTTCCACTGCCCCAAACAGGACTGCTTCCCAGGGCTCCATCCTTGGCCCCTACCTTTCGGGGATCTTACCAGCCCACGTGGTTTCACCTGCCCAACTCAGAAGTAAGCTCTCGCTAGAATTGTCAAAGAAAGCTTTAGGCCCACACGTCCACGTCCCCACTGGGCATCTCTGTGGGGGTGGCCTCCAGCCATCTTTCTCTTCTAAACTTCCCCTGCAGGCCACTCCAGCTCTGGGTGCCTTTGTCAGCTGTGGGCACCACCCCTCACATACTGAGTAAGAGCTCTGGGTTTCATCTCAATACCCTCTTCATCACCCCCATCTAGTCAATTAGAAAAACATCTCATCCGACCACTTGATATCTCTCCCTTCCCACTGCAAAGGTTAGTCCTCCATCATTTCAGGCCTGTGCAGCTACAAAAGACTCCACTTCCTCCCCCTCTAGTTTGAGCCCCCAAATCCATGCCCCAAGCAGCCAGTAGAGGTGTCCGTGAAAAAGATCATAATGCTTCACAAGCTTTCAAGGCCTTCAGCAGAGATCTCCCCAACAGTCTGACAGTGAAATCGCCCAGACAGCTGGTTACATATTCAGAGTAAATCTGAATCTCCTATGCCCAGTTTGAGAATCTGTGTGACATCAGTGGCCCTGGAGAGTCCTACCATCAAGCTAGTTTGAGAATTGGGCCTACAGAATCAAGAGGAAGCTCCTTAGTATCTGGTACAGCCCCAGTGTGTTATGAAATGAACCCCCCACCATCCACACCACTCCCACACAAGCCACCAGCATCAGCTTCAGCACTGCCCTCTTCCTCGGCTCTTAAGGGGCCGTCCTGGCTTTCCCACAAAGCTCCACGCACATTCCTACCATCCCGCTCACACTGCAACAGCCCACATGTTTGTGCATCCGCCGCCCCTCTAGACGGATCCATCCATGCATTTCCAGTTGCACCATTGCAACAGCCCAGCACAGAGCAGGTGTTTGATAACATGCCCACTGGGTGGCGGGATAAATAAACCCACCTAGCGCTGCCGAACATCATCCTCATGATTACTTTCCAATTTCTTCACTGAGCTGAGAAAAGCTTCCCAGACCACATGGGTCCTGTCTCCGAAGGCAGCTGCTCATTTCCTTATCACATTCGCCACTCTTCTCTAGCTTGAATCTATCTTTCTGGAAATGAGGTCCCCAAAGCTAACTTTGTGTCTCAGCAATGTAGTTCACATGACATGATGGCCTGCCTTCTTGGGGACTCTAGGCTTATTTGAACGTAGACAGAAATGACACCGGGTGCTGGTGCTGCTGCGCCACATGGCGGACGCACGGCTGACCCACATGGCAGTCGCACAGCTAACCCACTGTCCCATTGTTAGCAATCCCTTCACAGAGACACCCCCTGGCCTCCCGGTGACAATCCAGCAGTGCTAGAGGTTTGTTTCCCCCAAATGGATTGCTCTGCCGTTTTTCAAATTGAATCTCATTTTGTTGTTTCCTGCCTATATTCCTTACCTCTCTGGAATCGTTTTCATTATGCTTCACTCCTCATTCATGTTAGGAACATTTCCCAATTTCCCATTTTTTGATAAAGCAATCAAAGAAAATCAAACCTAACATCGGTTCTCGTGATTTCCACCGGAAGCCTTAACAGGGGGTTGCAATGCCACGTGTCACCTAGGACCTTTCAATCTGTTGTCTCTCTAAACAGGAGTTTCCCACCCAGTGAAATCATCACAGGCCACAGGAACTGGAGAAACTTCGACACTTCATCTCATTCTTTGCCTTTCCTTTTACCTCTGCCTAATACGAAGGATGTGGCAAGTTCACCTGGTGTGAGACTCCCAGAAATAGGCCAAGCCTAGCTCCACCATCCTCCAGAGATTCAGGCTTTTCTTCCTCACTTCTGTATCCTTTTGTGCCACATGACACCAACAACACCCCTGCCAAATCGCACACAGATAAACCCAAATTGAAAACTTGCTCATTCTTCAAAATTCCCAGTTCTCTGCCACATTTTAATAAATTGCACAGTGAAAACATAAACTGGCAGCTTGTGCCTTGCTGGCAGTGAATTGTTAACACAGCCTCCACTTCTGAGCCACACAGTTTCAGGAGTGCCTCCAGGAGTTCATTTATTAGCATAGATTTTCTTTTTTCAATTCGCTACTTCTGCTCTTATCACCACACACATGTATGTGCTCAAGGACATACCTAGATTTGGGGGGAAATTGAAAGTAGATAGAGCCAGGTAAAGCGAGTGACACTGCTGACATTGGGATGGGCTGTTAATTTGGTTTGGTTCTGGGGCTTTTGCACAGCATTCATGGAGCACAAGCACGTGACTAACGAGCGCAACTTTGTCACCATTTTAAGGTCACAGTGTGACTCAAACAGGCTGCAGGTTATGCACAATCCTGCAATCCCTGGACACCCCTTGTAACTCGATCTCTTTCTCTCCCACTCCAGAAAGCTAATCAAAGCATAAGTGATATGAGCTGCTGTGTGATAAAAGACTTGACTCCACTCTAGCTTGGATAAACAATTTAAATCCCCTAGCTGGGGACTTTGATCAGCATTCATGACAATTTGACTGTGACACCCCAATAATAACCATGGGTTTAATGCATTCAACACCTGCAGGTAAGCTTTCCCAATCTGACCTGTACAGCCAGCAGGCTCACTTACTACACCCTCAGCCCTTCCTTCCTCAGAGAAGAACCTCTCACCTTTCTGAAGTGGTGGCCATTCATAGCAGGAAAAAACTCTAGCAAGAGAAAAGTGAGAAACTCTGGTAAATTCTGGAAAGGTGCCAAGCGACTAGAGGCATGCAAGGGGCTTGGTTTAAAAAAAAAAAAAAAAAAGGAGGGAATTGGGTTATAAACATTATAGGCTGATAGAATTTTCTCTATCTCTGACAGATGCATGGAATGGATTTGTAAATAAGCATTTGAAGAAATTTAAAAAAGAAAAGGTAAAGTACTAAGAGATATAATCTGGGAGATCCTAATTGCTTTTTTTTTTTTTTTTTTGTAGAGACAGAGTCTCACTTTATCACCCTGGGTAGAGTGCCGTGGCATCACACAGCTCACAGCAACCTCCAACTCCTGGGCTTAGGCGATTCTTTTGCCTCAGCTTCCTAAGTAGCTGGGACTACAGGTGCCCACCACAATGCCTGGCTATTTTGTTGTTGTTGTTGCAGTTTGGCCAGGGCCGGGTCTGAACCCACCACTCTCAGTATATGGGGTCGGTGCCCCACCCACTGAGCCACAGCACTGCCCCCCCAATTGTTTTTTTAATGTCTATAGTGAAGATCATGAAAAAGTTACGGCTATCTCAAAGCTGACTTTTTAGTAGGGCAACTGACAGTCCGCAAGGGTAACTATTCAGACTAGATGGAAAAACAGGGTCAAGGTAAAAACTCAAATGTTAAAGTTAGAATTCATAGTAGCTTCATACAAAAAGAGTACAGGCAGATAACTTACTACCTCTAAAGTGCTGGCCATAGCAATGTGGTTAGAAAAAGTAATGACATATAAACTCACAGGTATCACTGAGAAGCGACTGAAAAAGACTATATCCAAAATAATGAACTAGTTCATGTTACCAAATATAAGTCAACAAAAACCAAACTTTCCTATATACCAGCAATACCATTTAAAAGCTGCATGTATATGTGTGTGTGTGTGTGTGTGTTTGTGTGTGTGTGTAGAAGGACAGGGTATATCCCAATCCCCCATAAAATACCTAAAAATAAAATAATATGTTCAAAAGTCACATGGAGAAATTTTTACTGAAAGACATAAAAAAATATCCTGAATACATAAAGGAACACAGCAACCTCCTGGGAAGGAACATTTAAAATCATGAAGATATCTAAAATGTACCACGTATACACCCACCACAAAATAATTTATGAAGCCAGTGACATCCCAATCAAACCTCAAAATAATTTTTACAAGACTAGGTAAGTTGATTTTCAGGATCATCTTAAAGAAAAACTAAATGTTTGAGAATAGCCAAGACTATGTAAAGAATAATGAAGAAAATTTCCTTATTCTATAATAATTGAAATAGTTGGCAGAGGACACATATTTTACGTTGAGACATAGAAATTTAGCTTATGAAGAAAAGGGGGTGTGCAAGATATGGAAATACCTGTTCAATAGGTAATGTAGAGATAATTTTGTCATTTGTAAAGAAAAAATAAATTAGCTACTATATGCCTTAAATAAAAATGAATTCTAAACAGATAAGTAGTAAACCTTTCTTTTAGTCATCTAAAAACATTGGAGAAAAATATGGAAAATATTTTCATACGCTTGAGGTGGGAATACCTTCCAAGATTAGATACAGACCCATAATATACCCTGTGCAGTTTATTGACTATAAATTACACTTCAACACAGGAAAAAGGAAGACCGCAAAAGAAACAAAATGACCACGTAAATATCCTGAAAGAGTGAAATATCTATACAGTAAAAGGAAACATTAATGAAATGGAAAGACACATAACAGCAGAAAGAAATTGTTGTACTATACCTAATAGCTAAAGAATTAATGATCACAAATACACATACAAAAAAATATGCACACTAATATATGAAAAGGACAGCAACCCAATTATGGATGACTATGGTTACGGACAGTAACACACAGAAGAAATTTTTTAAACAATCCATAATCCTATGAGGAGATGCTGCACCTCACTAATTCGATTATTAGTGAGCTACTGTCCATAACCATCAAACAACAACAGAAATTAAACTGCATTATATTGTACTGAGCATAATAATCAAAATTAAAACAACAATGAAATACTTTCCCATCATCGTGATAAATAATGGAAAATATTAATAATATAGATTGTTAAGTAGGCTTCAGGGAAACAGACACCATCATGCAGTGATGGTCAGAGTATAAATTTGTCTTTGCAGTAAGAGCATTTTGGCATTGTCAATTAGAAATTTAAATTAGGCCTAGCAATCCCCTTTCCAAGAAATCTAACCAACAGAAACACTTGGAAATATTAATACATACACGGATTTCATTGAAGTACTGTTCATATTAGTGAAAAACTGAGAGTTTCCTAAATGTCTATTACTATGTGAATGACTGGATACAGTTTGGAATTATCTTTCTATACTACGTTATAAGTTACCAAAAAAAAAAAATACATATATTATCATCAACAACACTAATAAAGTAACACATGCCCTACTGTTAAAATACATGTGTGCAGGCATGTTACAGGAGAGGGAACTTGAAAAATCTAACTAGGCCGGTCACAATGGTGCACACTTGTAATCCTAGTACTCTGGGGAGCCCAGGCAGTGGATCACCTGAGCTAAGGAATTGGAAGCCAGCTTGAGCAAAGCAATACCTGTCTCTACCTAAAATAGAAAAACTAGCCCAGTGTTGCGGCAGACACCTATATTCCCAGCTAATAAGGAGGCTTAGACAACAGGATCACTTGAGCCTAAAAGTTTAAGTTTGCTGTGAGCTATGATGCCACAGAACTCTACCCAGGGCAACTGATTGAGAGTCTGCTTTAAAATATAAAGAAAAGGAAAAGAGAAGGAGAAAGAGAAAGGAAGGAAGGAAGGAAGGAAGGAAGGAAGGAAGGAAGGAAGGAAGGAAGAGGGGATGTGAGGTTGTGGGTGGGAGAGAGACTTTAGCATTTTAGTTTTTGCATCATTTGATTCTTTTATGTATAATATTTTTTGACATCAACTCTGTGCCACAGCACTTACAAAAACAGTGGAGTGACTACACAGTGTTATGTCAACAATACCTGAAACAGAAGCTACAGGATGTCACAGGTGGGAGAGCTCATCCTGGGCTGGCTTACTTGAAGGAATAATGAAAGAAGAAGAAGGATGGATATGGGACCTAAAAAAAGATGGATGACTGGAATAGCCAAGGGAGGGGGTGAAGTCTCCCAAGTCATGCCTACCCAAAGCCACCAGGCAAGGAGGGTTTCATGAATTCATCAAGTATTTATTGAGGAGCAACTGTGTACCAGGCACTTCTGCGGGTATTCATCATTATTATCCCCATCAACATCCTCCTCCTCAGATATATATTCTATTGTGTTAGCCAGGGTTATCCAGAGAAATAGGAACAACCCACCCAGAAATAATGTTTTACCAGCTATCTAGGCATCCCTTAGCCCAGTCAAGTTGACACACAAAATTACTCATTACAATTATGTAGACAAATCCATGGGGAAAAGGCATTTTCAATGCTGGTGGGAATATAAATTTATTAACTATTTTAGAGATCAATTCATTTCTTGAAATTTTATCCATCTGTAAATTGGGTAGACACTTAGTCCTAGCAATCTTATTTCCAAGACTTATATTAAGTCTTATTTCCAAGACTATTCACCTAGATATATTGACAAGGATTTAAAGCGGCTTGAATGCCCAATAACAATTACTAGGAAGCTAAATTATGGTCCATCCATATCATGGCATCCTATTCTGGATTAAGATTATGATATAGAAACAGATTTAACAATAAGGGAATATGCACACACCATTTAGTCATGTCAGAAAAGCTAGTCACAGAATAGTATTTACAGTAAGATCGAATTTAGTTTTTTTTTAATTTCAGAATTTTAAGGGGGTCCAAATGTTTTAGGTTACATTGGTTGCTTTTGTAATGCTTGAGTCCTGCTACAGGCGTTCCTATTACTCAAATAGTGTTCATTGCACCCATCAGGTAGGTTTTTTTCACTTCTCCCTTCCCCTTCCTCCTGGTTGATTTCCACTGTTTTTTACTTCCCTTTATACACATGTGTGCTCGTTGGTTAGTTCCAATTTAATTGTGAGTACATGTAGTGTTTGTCTTTCCATTCTTGAGATACTTTAAAATTAGGTTGTAAATTTTCAATTGCATAAAATGACTGGAAAGATTTGCACTTAAATGTTAGGCTGTGCCTGAGTGGAGATATTGTATGTCTTTTCATCTTCTTCTTTAAACCCTGTCAGTATTTTTCCATGTTTTCTATAATCAAACAATGTTACTTTTGTGATAGAAAACAACCGACGTATGGAAATCACAACTGACTTGAATGCCTCAAAAAATGTTATCAAAACAACATCTCTAAAGCATTTAATGTTATACATGTATTACATATATACAACAAAATTAGAAATTCTTCACCTTTGGGTCTATCACCTTTACTTCATAATCCCTTGATCTTATGCCAAACTAAATTCAATTTTAAAACAATCAAAGATACAATTTTAGTAGACAATAAAAAAAATGCTGATAAAATCGCAGGAGGTATCTTCTTGAATAGAACACTGATGATAAAAAAGAACAACCCTCAAAAAAAAAAAAATAACAATCCTCAGATTTGGTGCTTGGTGGCAAAGATATTCCAGAAACAGCACCCACCTCCTATCTATCTGTATGAAGGAGGGAGCTACCTCTGGTGCTCTGCCTGCTTCCTGATGAATTTCTCAGCAAGCTGTTGGCTAAGCTTGGATCGGCTCCACTGGCTGGCAGATCAGAGCCATCAGTCCGCCCTGCTCTGAGGCCCAACAGTCCTCAAGAGGACCTCCTAACACATGTCTCCTCCATGGGTGCCTGGTACTCCCAGCCAAAGCCAACGCAGCTACACAGACCTGAGCTGGGGGCTGGACACTGACTAGGATTCTCTCCCTAACCAGAGTCTAGCCAGGCTCCTTGGAGCCCCTTCTTAACTAAGCTTCAACTTGGCCCTATAAATACTTGAACGAACTCTTAACAATTCCCTACAATGTAGGGGACAATAAAAAAATGCTGATAAAATGGTGAGAGGGATCTTCGAGTTGCTAACAGCTCAAGGCCGCATAGCTAAAGTGCCTGCCTGAGAAAATTCCAGGCTGGCAAAAGCACACACGGTTCCAGCCAACCCCTTAAGTCAGAGAGCTCGTATCCCAGGCTCCGTGGGAAGGTGGGGACCTACATGCATGTTTGCAAGCCCCCATGGGTGCTACATCGACCGAACACCTTTACACCTGCTGCTTTGTGTAATTTTGACACTGCTCTGACTCTCCCGAGTCCCCCACAATCATGTCCTCCTCACTGCTTCACTCTTCTTTTAAAACACTCAGTCACCTCTGCACAAATCAGAGTTGAGTCCAGTTCATGCTGGACTCTCTTCTCTACTGCAAGTTACTACTGAATAAAATCTGTCATGACCCCTGTGACTAGTGTCTAGCTTTGTTCATCTGTGACAGCACACAGCTGATCCTATCTTTGGACAGGAGAAGGTTTGCCCAGAGGGTGGGCTGGGAGGCATGGGGGCACTCACTTGGTCCTTTCTGTCCTCACTTCCATGTCTACACTGCACAATAGCCTGTGTCCAAGTGAAGATCTGATGTCACCCCTAGGGTTGACTCCTTTGTCTGGGGCCCTCTGAGGCCAAGAAAGTGTGTTCTAGCCCAGCAGAGCCACCCCAGGGCCCCTATATGGTGACTGGAGGGAAGACCACTGACCTGACCCCACGTTCTCCCCAGGGGGATGGAAGCCCCCTCACCTCTCATTTCCGTCGCTGAGGAGCCGTTGGACCAAGCCGTCCACTTGTTCCTGTGCTTGCTGATTTCCTGGACTTTGCAGACATAGTGCCCTTGGTCCGCTGGCCTGAGCATCAGGACAGAGAGCCTGTAGAGCGCCCCCCGCCGCTCCTCAAGCAGACGCAGCCTTTGCCGGTTGGCGCTACGGCTGAAATTCCCGTAGTACTGAACCATCCTGAGCTTGGTCATCTTAACCATCAAGACCTCCTGGGAGTCCGAGCGTGCGAAGAACCAGCGCACGGCCAGCAAGCTGTCCTTCCGCCTTTTCTGGGAGACATGGCACAGGAGAGTGGCATTTTCTCCCTCCAGGTAGTCAACCACAGGCCCCGGGGACACGGTAACATTGAGGGCTCCACAGACCTCTACAAAGAAAAAAGGGAAAGGAGAAGATGAGGATAGCCCTGCATCCCCCTGTGGACAGTCCGCAGTCTAGGAGCCAGAAAAATGCCCAAGGCCGTGAGTGTCCTAGCACTCTGCACGCCCAGTGAGGCAGCAGCCCCTGCCCCTCTCCACGCTGGCACCAGAGGATAGGTTCTTCTGGGTCCAGTCTCCACGGGTCCTACTTTGCCGCCTACGGGTCCATATCATTCACATGGGATGCCAAACTCTGACTGCCGGGCCTAGAAGTATTTTGCACATTTTTTTCAGTCACTGGCATTTTAAATTCAGGAGATGTCACATAAAAATTTGGATTTTGCCATCTCTTGAAAATTTCTACCCCATGCCCAATCCCCGTTTGCACCCCCATCCACCTCCCCAAACAGGCTTTGATTGGTTTTGTCACAGCCTATGTCAGTAATGCCAAGGGTCAGAACTGCTCGGGCAGGGCAGGGCAAGGCTGCCCTCTCGAAGGCTTGTCAGCTATCTCAGCTGTAACCAGGGCAGACTATTAGGAGACTATGGAGTCAGTTAGCATGGTCAGTGAGGTGTTAAACTAGTACCAGTGAGCTTAAACGACAGGAGCCCATGGTCTCAGAGTTAATGTGCAAAACTAAGAACGATTGGGCCCCAGGAACAGGGAGGGACGAGAGACCCTTCCATCCACCCCCAAAAGATGCTTTGGAATTCCAGGTCCAGTATACTACTTCCTGTCCTTTGGTTTCTTAGTTTAGAATCAGCCCAAGGGCTGCCTGCTCCCAGCCACGGTTCTGCCTCTAAGCTGACCTTTGATGGAGCCACCCAACACCCACCCAACTATCCCAACCAGCAGACTTGGGAGGGGCTGAGCACTGCCGTCTTTTCCAAAGAGCCACTATTCATGGCACACCCGGGCCGTGCAGCGCAGCCAGGCCAATGCTTGGAGCTCATGGGCAGGACAGAGCTTCTCCTGGCAACTAGAGACTAGGAAAATACCCTGCCCAGGATGAATAGCTTTTGCTATTCAATCAGGGCTGTCTTCTCACTAGGTCCCCCACTCTGGCACAGCCCAGTACACAACTCCAGGAGGCCATGCACTGCCCACTTCCCTGCACAAGAAAGTGTCCCCCAGTCAGCCCAAGCCACATCCTTCAGCCACAAATATCACCTTCTAGTTTTGTAAAGGTCAAGATCACCAAAAGCTTTGACTCCAGTCAGTGCTGGAGGTAAGCAAACAGGAAGGAAAAAGAGATCAAGAAAGACCTAAACATTCCACACAGAGGCTGTGTGTGGGTCAGCAAAGGGGCAGCCCTCTGACAGAGGGAAGGGGGACAAATATCCTTCACTGTAAAAACCCAGGCAATAGGTCATCCTCTGATATGGCTTCTGCTACTGACTTAAACTGAATACCTTGAGAGAGATAATTTGAGTCATTTTTCATTAATTTTCTTTCTCATTTCTTACAAAACAGGCACCAGCCCAAAGGGCACTTGAAGATAATCTAAGATCTTTCACCTACTCACACCCAGAAGCTGCCTTTTGTCATATTAAGGCAACACTCACAGGTTCTCAGGGTTTAGACACCGATGCCTCTGATATGTATGGAAGTAAACTCACAAGAAAAGGGTCCATGCTCAGCTGGACCCTGAGCTCCTCGTAGACAGGCATGAGGTCTTCTGTGTCTACTGCAATGAGGGACAAAGCCGGACCAGTGAGCTACTTGGGAACTACAGATCGACAGGAAGCCAAGGGAAGGACATGCTCTCTAGTAACAATCCCACTGTCATCAGAAGTCATTCATCTAGGGCAAAAGAAGAAGAATTGGCCCCACCGTGCCCCTTGCAGCTTGCCCTCCTGGCCAGCACTTTGCCCATAAACTGCATTAAATTAGTTGGGCAGCGTTTCTTCCTGACAGCTCAGGCCCCATGTCTACACTGCCTCCATGGTGGGTGCTCCCTGGTGAGGAATGTGGCAACTGGAGACACCAGTCTGACCCAGCTCCAACTGCTGCAGGGGCTGGGCCCGGGGAGAGAGCAGCAGAGTTGCAGCAGCTGGCTCCCAGAATTGAAGTCAGCCCCACCCCGCCCCTGAGAGCTCCCCAGTGGAGTCCAGGAGAAATGGGGAAGGCAGGAAATTGAAACAAGATGGGTGGGATGAGAGCACAGCCGGGACCCCAGGCCCCAGGCTCCTCCTATTAACGCTGCAAGAAGGAGGGATTATTTATAGTGACTGAAACCAAGAGAATGTGCCAAGTGCTCCCTCCGGTCCCCCACGGGAGGCCAGATTCCATCCTGGAGACTAGTAACCCTTCCAACCCTGCAGCCCAGGCCCAATCGGAGACTCCCGGGAGAGAGGATGGATTGAACTAGCTCCCCATGAGAAGAGGAACCTGCTTTTTTCTTTATCAGCACACCTCTCTGCCTCCATCTTGCCCCGTATTCTCTTACGAATGCACCAAACATGAGTGTCTTCTAAGGACACGATACAAAGGATGCGAAGACCCTTACTGTGGGCTGAATTGTGTCCTCCTAAAAACTCATATGTTGAAGCTCTAACTCCCCAGCACTTCAGAATGCGACTATATTGGGAGGCAAGGTCTTTAAAGAGGAAATTAAGTTAAAATAAGGTGGATCCTAACCTGAGATGATTAGTGTCCTTTTAAGATTAGGACACAGACATGCCCAGAAGAAGGACCCTGTAAAGACACAGAGAGAAGACAGCCACCTGCAAGCCAGGGACAGAAGCTTCAGAAGGAAGCCACCTAGCTGACACCTGGCTTCCAGAATGTGAGACAATATGGTTCTGTTGCATAAGCCACCTGAGGTACTTTGTCATAGCAGCTGGAACGAACTGATACAACACTGTTCATGGGAAGGCTCATGTCAGCCCTCCAGCTGCCAACCAGCTCAGATATATTCACGCCCACCTTCAGCTACTGGGACTTGAGGTTATAGGGTCCCCATGCCTGTGACAAGCCTTCTCTCCTGACACTGGAGATGGCGGCTTTAAATGAGCACAGGTGGCACTCGCACTCACTCAAACCAGCTGTGAGAGGGGCAAGTCTAGAGGAGGGGAGAGAACACAGGCAGAGGACTAGGCCCTGGCTAGTGTGAGCCAGTGGATTTTTATCTCAATACTGGGGTGGGGCATGGGGGTCAGACATGTGCCTCGCCCCACAAGCCTCAGTGAGGAAACACCAGTGGGAGTCAGGCCTGTGGAAAGGAGGCACAACAACGTCCAGAGGCAGGTGACGAGCCCCAGCCCTTCCCCTCTGGATCTCAGTTTGAATGACAGAGCATACACAGTGGCTGAGAAAACATGGCCACACCAGCCCCTAGACAAGCTACTATGGGGTCACTCACCCCCTCCTCCACCAGGGAAAAAATCGTGCAACTCAGGTAGAGTAGATGCTCCCTTCTGGTCTGGGAAGGACCGTTGTCAAAGTCACTCTGGCCCGAAGAAGAATTTAACTTCTTGCTTTGCGACCCTGCATTGTAGAGAACTGAAGTGAAGGTAGACCTCTTCCCACTTGGGGTCTTCCCACTCGGAGTTCCTGCTTTCTCGAGCATATGCCCCTTGTGGCAGGTACTGTGTAAAAAAGACAACATTGCTGGGCTGTGGAGCTGGAAATCTGGTGGGTAAGGCAGCCTTTCACTGGGAAAAAGACACAGGAGAATGTAACAATAGTGCCCATATACTATAAAAGAAAAAGTGCAGGGCTTAAGAAAATCATGGCAAGATCTCAGTCTAGACTTGGAGGCCAGGGAAGGGGCTATAGGATGTGACCATGACCTAAAGGCCCAGTTGGAATTAATAAAACAAAATTCAGGGCAGCAGTGAGGAGTGACCTTCATAGAAGAGTGTCTGGCCTGTGTAAAGGTCCTGAGGCAGGAGGAAAGGCAGGAGGCTGGAAATGGAAAGAGAAGTGTTCCCTTGGTGGACCGAACCCCACTGTGCCCAGACAGCTACCCCCACCTGCACATGAGCCCCAGAGGATTCTCCACGCCAAGACACTGATGCAGTGAACAGGGACAGGATTGCTGCTGCAGTGAACCCCACTCTGTTGCCAAGCACATGCTCTGTTAGTTGGTAGTCCTGGGCACCCCACATGGGCTGGGTACCAGGATGCCGAGGTCCTGGGCCTTCCCAGGCAGCTGAGGTACACAATGAAACACAAAAGCAGTGGCTTGGTGGGGCTGGGTGGAGAGTTGGGGGCTGGTATCCAGCAGAGCTGGGTTGGAAACCCTGATGCCCTCAGAACCTTGGTTTCCTCATCTGAAAAGTGGGAAAATGATACCTCTTTTGGTAAGCACAAAGCTAGCATGAGAAAACACTGTTAAAGTACTGCTAATAGTTATTTTGTACGCCCTGAGAGCTAGGGTCGTGGGGCACTAGAAAGTGGCATGCACACTGTCCTCTTACCAGGGAGAGCTTCATGGGCTCGCGATCTGCAGACACACAGGGCTCCACACTTGGTCTCTGCTGTTGCTTCCTTGGAATCTTAGTATTTTTTTTTTTTTATCAAGGGGCCTCACATTTTCATTTTGCACTGGTTCCCACAAATGACATAGCTGCTATGCTTATTAGTGAATCTTAAATTCCTGTGGATAAGAGTTAAGGGTCTAACCTCACTGACTGCATTTGGATAATGTCATGAAAGGAACTAACAGCCCTGAAAATAGCCTAAAAAGACATCCATGGAGCTAAATAGTACACAGCCTACTCATTGTGAAGCCTTATTTCTAGCAGAAACAAGGTAATAGCCTCACCTAGGACACAGAAGTGGGCACAGCCAGAGTTCTTTACTTCTGACCTGGCCAGGAGTATACTGGTGACTCTCTGCCCCACACTTCTTCTCAGCCTGAAGAAACTATATCCACTTACTTCCAGGAAGCCAGGTATCGCTTTAAAAATCCACAGCACCAGGAGCCAGTGTCTGCTGAGCCCATGGGTGATTCGTTCATGCTAAGCCCATCACCTGAAAAAGGTTCATATCTAGGACAAAATTACCATCTCACCCAATGATAGAGGCTGACATCTGCTGGGTACTCTAGTCCAAGTCCTGTTCCATACACTTTAGATTCATTTTCTCAATTGATCCTCATAGTCCATTTATTGTCATTTTATAAATAACAATGAGAGGCTAAGCAACTTGTGAAAGCTTGCCCAGCTGGAATTTGAACCTAGGACATGTAGCTTCAAAGACAACCTTTTGTCACCACTCTGGACTACAGCTTTGCTTTTAGTAAATATTTTGCATGTGAGTTTTCTTTTCTGTAAAATGGAATGTGGTACCAGGTGACCATTGACGTTCTGCTTTACCCCAAAATGGAGAGATCGGAAAGTGGTTAGGAAACTGGACGTATGTGTAAAGTGGGTCTAGCAGGATCGTGACAAGGAGTCACAGGTGAAGCACTTAGAAAATGAGTGGCAAGGTACATGGTGAGTGCCACCAACGCAGGAGCTGGTATTATCTGAGAGGTGGGCCTGGGCATAGCGAAGGCAGACTCAAAAGGATCGAAACCCCGGCTCTCAAGGCTCCTGAGTGCTCCTGGAGACATGGAATGTCCTCGATTACCTCTAAAAGAGCCAATCTCTGGACACACCCACTCCAAGAGCATTAAGAGCCTGGGGGAGAAAGGAACTTGGTGCACCCTTGCATCCCACTGGCTGCTGGCTACTCTAGGCTGACAATGAGAGCTGGCCTGGCCCCATGATCTCACTAAAACTTCCTGTTATCCCAGCCAAGACAGTGACAACTGGGAAAAAGTGCATTTCCCACAGGGCTGATTTCAAGTTCACTGGAAGCCTGGCAGCACTCGCAGCCAGGGGACAATGGATGGATTTCTTCCCTCTGTCATCCAAGTCCCTCCTCAGACTCTGATCTATGCTGGCTCAAATGCCAGCTCCACTACTCAGTAGCTGGATCGACCCTTAGAAAATTGCTTAATGTACAAAACAATGGCAACAGTGCTTAGCAGTTATTAGCACAGGTTCCAGAGCCGGGCTTCAAATCCCAGCCCCACCACTTAAGCTTAGTGACCTAATGCAAGTTATTTCATGGGTTTGTGCCTTAGTTTCCTCATCTATAACAGGGAACAATGGTAGCACCTCCAAGATCACCAAGTTGGTGTTTTCTGAAATACTTGGCTGTATAAACATTTGCTCTATTCATTTGAAGTATTGTGATTAAAAAAGATATCAAGTGACACTACACCTGGCACTGAACAGGCACCCAGGAAAAGTGCACCATTGATATATTTATTACCGCTATTCCGGCCGCTGCGGTCCTTACTGCCCTGAGGAAGTTGGACAGGGCCCTGGGGAATAAAGAGGGGAAGTTCTTCAGCAACTTGCCAGGGGGAGAAGCAAAACCCCAGTGGAAAGCTGGAGGGTGGGCAGAGAAGCCTCCTCCCAAGCAGGGTGCTGTGAAAAGGGGCCGCTCTCTCCAGCTGCAGATGCCCCTCTCCTCAGGCCTGGTCACCTCAAAAGCCCACGACCAGGTCCCCAGTTCCCGAGCTCCCGGCCAGGCAGATCCAGACCTTCCTGCCTCCGAGCAACTCTCCAGAGTTAAAGGGAAGTTGCTGCCCCAAAGAACCTGCCAACAGTAGTGAGTCCTGACTGTTGTGGAAGAAGTACAGGAGCACCGAGGGGCTGCCGGCCCCTGCTTCCATCTCCCCTCCCAGGCCTGTCGCTCGGAAGGACCCGGGGCTGCTGTGAGAGTTTCTGCGCCAGCGCTGGAGCCCTGGGCGAAGTCCCGGACAGGGACCACGACACCAGGCGGGCATCCGCCAGGAGTTAGGAAAGCTCCGGGGCGCCCCGCCGAGCTCGCGGCAAGCCACGGGAGAGCGCCGGCGACAGTGACAGCGCCGACCCGGTCCGTGTCCGACGGGCGGGCAGGGGGCGACCGGGCCTCCCCTCCAGGCCCCGAGTCCCCGCCTCCTGGTGCGGGCGGCCAGGCCCCTACCCCGCACCGCGCCCGCCCAGCCCGTCGCCCTTACCCGAGGCCGGAGCCCGCGCCAGCAGCACGGCCGCCGCCAGCGCCAGGAGCCGCATCTCCCCGCCGCCGCCTGGCGCTGTGACGCGGGAGAGAGCTGCCGCCGCCGCCAGGCCAGGCCGCCACCAGCCCGCCCCGCGGCCGCCCCCGCCCCCGGCCCGGCCCGGCCCGCCCCTCGGGCCGCCCGCCACCGCTGGGGCCAGGGCTTCTGGGTCCCTAGGCCTGCACTGGGCACCGGAGCTGCCCAGCGATCCGAGCGCGGCGGCCTGGGAACGTCTCTCTTCACCATCCCCATGTCCCAGATGGGAAAACTGAGGTTCTGAGAGATGATCGCTCCTGGTCAGACAATGCGGAGCTGCAGTGCGACTGGCGGTCCTTTGCCGCCCCAACACAGCGGAAGGGACTGGATCCTGGGGGGCGAGTCTGCGGAGCACCTGACCTGAGACTAGCTGCTCCCTAGCGGAACTCCTTTGCGTGCGCGTTCCACAGCGACCTCCTCTCTGAGCCAAGGCGCAACAGAGCGGGGAGGAGCCCCCTTCGGAACTGAAGCCCCCTGCTGCCCTGAACTAGGGGGTGGGGATCCCAAGGTGGCTACCCCTGGAAAACGGAGAGGGGCCCCAAAGACAAGCTCGGAATATGTGAAAACGAGTAACAATAATGCCCACCTAGGGCGCCCTCAGCCAAGCCTGGGCTGTGTTTGGCTGTGTCAATGATCTCCCCTCTGAGACTCTCAGACAGCTCCATGATCTCCATGTGCCTCAGTTTCCTCCATCTGTACACTGGGGAAATGAACTCATCCCTCATGAGGTATTTAAGAAGAGTAAGTGGGGCGGTGCCTGTGGCTCAAAGGAGTAGGGCACCGGCCCCATATGTCGGAGGTGGAAGGTTCAAACCCAGCCCCGCCAAAAACTGCAAAAATAAAAAGAAGAAAAACACTAAGTGGGAGAATTCCAGTTATGGTGTTTCACCCAACATCTGATACAGCAGTGTCAACTATCGTTACTATTATTTTCATAGATTAGGAAGCAGAACAAGGAAGATGAAGGTCACATAGCCAGGAAGCCAAGTCACTCTGAATCAATTACTGGTATCTTCACCACAGTTCTAAAATTGGGGTCTGAGCTTAACTGATGTATCGGTCTAGGAACTCTAAGTTATATATATACATATACATACACACACACATAAATATATGTATAATACCTAAGTATGTGTGTCTGTGAGTGGTCATTCCAGAAAAAGAATGCTACAATTGCTTTAAGGGCAGACTAGGTACTGGCTTCAGTGCATGGCTTCCCGAGGAAAGTACTTCGAAGGTGACAGCACTGATATTCAGCAATGAGGAACATTAGCACTTTTTATAGGATGAATTCAAGAATTTAATTGTCTGATCCCACAGACACACGAGGTGTCCAAAAATGTATATACATTTTTAAGACGGAAAAAACTGTATTAAAATTGTAATACTCAATGTTTGTTATCTTGTCTCTTGTATCATGTTTCTCTTCTAATTACAGAAGATGAAAGTGATTTGAGTATTTTAATTTTGATAGTTTTTTTTCCTTTCTCAAAATGTGCCTACTTTTTTTGGCGCCTTCTATAGATATGTGTATATGTGTATTTAAGGTATATTTTGTGTGTGTCCATCAGGGAAGGTCTTCACAGGATTCCAGAAAAGGGGAGCAGCAGCTAGCAGGTGGACCCTGGATGGAAGTGGGTCCCTGGAGGAGGAAGACTGGCATAGGGTTCCTACCTCCTTCCTTCTAAGGCAGTGGTTCTCAACCTTCCTAATGCTGCAACCCTTTAATACAGTTCATCATGTTGTGGTGGCCCCCCACCAAAAAAAAAAAATTTTATTGGTGGGGGTGACCACAAAAAGTGGAACGGGTTTAAATAGTGGCAGCATGAGGTAGGTTTGGTACCACAGTTGTTATGGGAGTTGGGGGTGGG
>CAUYON010119047.1:0-11743 GCA_963573935.1 Arctocebus calabarensis
ATGTATGATAGGCTTCCAATAACTCCTAGGAATGTCAGGCACAGTGCTAGGTACTTTAGAGACATTCATTATCTCTAATCCTTCTTTTTTGAGACAGAGCCTTGAGCTGTCACCCTGGATAGAGTGCTGTGGCATCACAGCTCACAGCAACCTCCAATTCCTGGGCTCAAGCGAGTGTCCTGCCTCTGTCTCCCAAGTAGCTGGGACTACAGGCACCCGCCACAACGCCTGGCCATTTTTTGGTTGCAGCCGTCATTGTTGTTTGGCGGGCCCGGGCTGGATTCGAACCCACCAGCTCAGGTGTACGTGGCTGGCGCCTTAGCCTGTTGAGCCACAGGCGCTGAGCCAGATCAATGGGATTCTTGTGGAAAAAAATAGCTAATGGGCTGATGAGCCAAAATACAATTTATTTATATTCTTCACTTCTGGTAATTAGTTTCTATTAGTATCACTGGTATGCTTGTGTGTTCCACTGACCGAGCCATAACATTAAACAGGTAGACAAAACCTACTGTTTCTCTCAATCTCAGTCCTTGACAGCTATGTCCATATAGCAGGTGCTCATGAAATTTGGGACTGTCCCTCCAGTTTCATTCTCTAGAATAGATTGAAAAACTTCCTGATGGACATTATCACAACTCCTTTATAATGATACTCAGTTTAAAACATAAACACCTGATCTGGATAGGTGAATATCCAGATCAAGTAGAACGATATTGAAATATTTCTTTTTTTATTGTTTATGAGATTTCTGGAATTGATTGTTTTGTAAAATCATTGTGGTCTATGAGTTTATGATAGTTTGAACTTTGTTATTTAATTTAATTCATTGCTTAATTACTGTTTTCCTATGAATGATTATACTGTGTTTAATATGTTAGCATAGCAGTATTCCCAGATAGTTTTTTGTTTATTGGGAGGTTGGGTTTGGGGGGGGGGCAGAGTTAATACTTTGCATGAAATATCTTATCTTAGAACAGTGAAATTGTTTTCTCTTTTGTCTTATGATTTTTTTTTGAGGTGAAATTCAAGTTTTTGTGTGAGTGGTACTATTATACCTATCTTGAGTGTCTTGCTTGTACTGTATCATATACCTTTGTTTAATTCTTAATAAACTGTTCACTTGTTAAAAAAAAAAAAAGGAAGGAATGAAGTACTGATATACTCGTATACTACGACAGAGGTGAACACTTGAATGAAAGAAACCAGGCATAAAAGACCCATATTGTATGAGTCCATTTATGTGAAATGTTAAGAGTAAGCAAATCTGTGGGGACAGGAAGTAGATCAGTGTTTGCCTGAGACTGGAATGCTGTGAGTGGGAACTGGAAAGTGATTGGTAAGGGTACAGAATTTATCTTGGGGCTGGTGACAATATTCTAAGCTTAGGTTGTGAAGATGGTTATACAACTTTGTGAATATACTAAAACTCACTGAATTATACACTTTTTGGGGGGGAGACAGAGTCTCACTATGTTGCCCTTGGTAACACTAGAGTGCCATGGTGTCACAGTCCACACAGCAACCTCAAACTCTTGGGCTTAAGGGATTCTCTTGCCTCAGCATCCTGAGTAGTTGAAACTACAGGCGCTCGCCACACACCCGGCTATTTTTTTGTTGCAGTTGTCTTTGTTGTTTAGCTGGCCTGGGTCAAGTCGCACCTGCCAGCCTTGGTGCATGTGGCTGGCGCCCTAACCTCTGTGCTATGGGTGCTGAACCTGAATTATATATATACTTTTAAAGGGTGAATTCATTCATTCATATTTGATGTGATTGTGGGTATGTTTGTATTAACATCTGCTAAATGTTATGCTATTTGGTTTCTGTATGTCTCTCCCCACTCTTCCTCCTTTATTAATTATCTTATTTCTCGTAAGTCCATCCATCCTTCTCCCTCCGTCCCTCCCTCCCTTCCTTCCTTCTCTCTCTTTTAGTGGTCACCTAATGCTTGATTAGAGGCTTTGCTGAGATACCTTGAGCTAAAAAGCCTTCTACTTGTGTGTGGGTTAGGGAATATATTCAAAGTTAAAGTAGTTCATGAGTTGTCCCCAACTATTGCTTTCTACCTACCATTTGGGTATCTCTCTTGCACACTCAAGGCCTCATGTTCAGCCAGGGATGTGTGAATAAGCTAGGGTCCTCTCCAGTCTCTGTAGCTTGGGTGCAACCTTGTGCGTATGTACATTTTTCCAGACCTGCAGGGACACATGGGAGTTTACCAAGGCTGTCTTGTTCCCTAGATCCCCCTGTTAAATTCTGGCTAGTCTGCATGTCTGTTGATAGCTTCAACTAGATTGTAGTCACCTTCTAGCTGTGACAGCGGTCTTCCTCGTTTGTTTGCCACTGAGATTGCTACTCTTTCAACATTGAGCAATGTGGGGTTTTTCCTTCCCTTGCCCCAAGTCAAGTCAGCCCCATTCAGCAGCAGAGTTTCCATGGTGTGGTCTGCTTTGCTCAAACTGTTGGAGCTGGTTCCTGTGATGGGATCCACTTCCAGTTAACATACTACACACTCCAACTGTTCTTACTTGAAGTTCAACAGTTTTTTTTTTTTATTGTTGTTGTTGTTTGTTTGTTTTTTGAGACAGAGTCTCACTAAGTCAGTGAGACCTACCTACCCCAGTAGAGGACTATGAAATCACAGCTCACAGCAAACTCAAACTCTTGGGCATCAGCGATTCTCTTGCCTCAGCCTCCCAAATTGCTGGGACTACAAATGCCCACCACAATGCCTGCCTATTTTTTGTTGCAATTGCCATTGTTGTTTAGCTGGCCCGGGTCGGGTTCAAACTCGCCAGCCTCAGTGTATGTGGCTAGAGCCGTCACCACTGTGCTACAGGTGCTGAGCCCAACATTTTTTTTTTTTTTAATAAATACTTTTCAGGTGGTTATTTGTCTTTGGTTGATTTCTAGACTCCTCAAATGGTTGTGTTTGAAAATGTTGTCTAGTTTTGTTGTTGATTATGAGGGAAAGAATTTTCTGAGCTCCTTGCTTCCCCATTCCAGAGGTCTGGTTGGCAGTTTTGACTCTAGATTTTCTCTTTAACTTAAAACATACCCAGAAGTCTTTCCAGATGTAAAATATGTAATCCTGACTGCATGTCCTAGTCCATTGGGAAACTTTTAAAATTATTGTTTGCTTGTTTTTACATTTTACTTTTTATTATGATCAATTACAAATATAGGTATATAGAAATAGAACACATATTATCCAGTGACCAATCTCGTTTCATTTATATTTTGACTTTGCCTGCTCCTCTGCCCCTTATTTTGAAGCAAGTATCATAGTTGTACCCCTTTGCTGTATTTCACAGTATGTGGTTCTAAAAGAAATTCTCTTTTAAAAAACCACAATACAGTGGTTACAGCTAAAGCATGTAAGAGTAATTGCTTAATATTATCAAGCAGACCTGAGAAACCTTGAAAAGTATAATGCTTACTTGAGTGAAGTCACACTCTCTGGTGTGAGGCCTGGGCATCAACATACATTAAACTGCCTTTGTAATTGTGATAGGTAGCCAAAGTTGAGAAAGTTGAGAACAATTGAGTTAAACTTCTTTTTTTCCTTTTCTAATTTTTTTTTATTTTTTTGAGACAGAGTCTCAAGCTGTCGCCCTGGGTAGAGTGCTGTGGTGTCATAGCTCATAGCAACCTTCAACCTCAAACTCAGGCCCAAGCAATCCTCTTGCCTCAGTTTTTCTATTTTTAGTAGAGACGAGGTCATGATTTTGCTCAGGTTGGTCTCGAACTCCTGCGCTCAGGCAATCCACCTGCCTCAGCCTCCCAGAGTGTTATGATTATAGGCGTGAGCCACTGTGCCCGGCCCCTTTTTTGATATTATTGTTCATTTCTCACTTAAAGGCAAAGTTGATCTCACAGACAGGGAGAGTAGAATGATGGTTACCAGAGGCTGAGAAAGGTAGAAGGGAGGGGTGAGAAAGTGAGAATGGTTAATGCATGCAAAAATGTAGATAGAATGAACAATATTTGATAGCACAGCAAAGTGTCTAATGATCAACAATAAGTTAGGGCATACTTTAAAATGACTCAAAGAGTGGGATTGTAATGTTCCCAACACAAAGAAACGATAAATTCCTGAGGTGACAGACACCCCAACTACCCTAATTTGGTTAATTCACGTTGTGTGCCTATGTCAAAAACCACACATACTCTGTAAAGATATTCAGCTACTATGTACCCACAGTAATTACAAATAAAAAAAATTAAGAAAAAATTGCTTTAGGGTCAGTGTATTGTCGTAGAAAAATTTCTTTTTTGGGGAATTTGAGATTTTTTTTCCCTAGCATAGAATTAGTTCCTATGGATAGTCCATAGATACTTTATAGAGAATGAGTCTGATCTGTTTTCTGGAAGAGAGTTTTATATAAACTTTTACAACCAACTTGCTAGTTTGTGTTATTCAAATTCTAGCGTTATTTTTGGTCAACTTGATCTGTTACTCTCCTGAAATGAAATATATGAGATTTGCTTCCCACAGTGATTATGAGTTTGTCAGTTCTACTTATATTCCTAATGGTTTTTTCTTCATAACTTTTTGCCATGAAATGTTGAGGAAGAGAACAGCAGACTGTCTTCTACCCACCTCCCTACCCCCCACCCCCAGTTCCTACATTTTTGAATCTTTAATTATATTCAGAATGTTTTTTGAAGTCAGTGTCATCAAATGTGTTGGGTGACATTAAATGCCTTGTCAGTCCTTCTGTTATAGGCCTGGTCCCAAAGCTCATGTCAGGGACCTAGCCTTTGGTATATCTGGATACTGCTTCTTCCTGCCCACCTCCAAAGTGCCTGCCCCATTTCTGCTCTTTGTGCCAGGCACTTTGGGGGAAGCGTATGCATTTGAATCAGCAGCCTGGGATTGAAAACCTCATTTTGCATATGGCCCCGAGTGTGTGTTGGGCTCAGTTCTCCACCCCCTCTGTTAGTACCATTTGGTCTAGACACTGACAGAATCCCCCCACTACCCTGCTGTGTGATCCACAGCTTACTGTTTTTTCTGAAATAAGTGCTAATTGGTTTTTAATTCCACTTGGATTTTAATGCTGCCCACTATAGCCTTGGTCCAGAAACACTAATCTATTTGAAGAAGTGTTCCTTAGGAAGTGGAGTCAGTGTTGCAGGGAGCTGGCAGGCCGTGTCCTTCCCAGCTTGCCACAGTGGCCTTGGACCACTCGGAGGCACATGTGCTCCTTGCCTCTCGGGCTCAGTGAGGGATGCTTTCCAGCAACTCGCTCACAATAAGGACAGATTTGGACAGAGCTCCCTCTCCTCGATGTGTAGAGAACTACCAGGCTTATGCAAGCTGGAGAAATGTCATTTGACCAGCTCGGAATGGTGGGTCTCAGAATCCTGATCCTGTGTCTTCTAGATGACTCCTGCCAGTAGCCCACCTTCCTCTGCATCATCCATCTGAGGCCGGCTCTGTTCTCCAGTCTGTTATGGGAGAGGCTGGATCATGTCCTGCTAGCCATCTGGGATGGGGAGGTGATTTTTATCGGCCTCCACCCTCCTCCCCAGTGTTTTCTTCTGCTCAGAACACTGTTCAGGACTGTCCCACTGTGGAGTGTTGCCTCCAGAGGCCCACACTCATTCATTCTCATTTGTTCTTCTCACTTGCACAGGCAGCAGGGGAAAGAGGAAGGCAGATGTCAGTCCTGCAGGTGCAGAACAGGAACACATAGAGAGCATGGGGGCAGGGCAGCTCTCATAGGCCAGAACAACGGGACAGCGGTCGGGAACACAGACTCCCGGGGTAGACAGACCCAGGACATCCACTGCCAGGTGGGGAATTAGGTGCAGGTGACCACAACCCTCTGGACCTCAGTTTCCTCTTCCCAGTGTTAGCTTGCTAAGGTTGCCATAACAAAGTACCACAAACTGGATGGCTTAAATAACAAAAATTTAGTGTCTCACAGTTTTAGAGGGTAGAAGTCTTAAGCTGAAGGTGTCACTAGCTGTAGTGAAGACTTTCTCCCATGCCTCTCCCCTAGCTTCTGGTGGATCGCTGGCATTGTTGGCTTTCCTTGGCATTTTCTGTGTCATGTAATCTCTGCCCTCACCTTCGTGTGGTGTTCTTCTTGTGTGCATGTCTGAGTAGAAATTTCTCATTTTTTTTGAGGACAGACAGATTATGGCCGACCCTACTCCAGTATGACCTCATCTTAACTTCATTGATTACCTTTGCAACAGCCTTATCTCCGAATGAGAACACATTCTGGAAGAACTGAAGATTGGGACTTTAACACAAGAATTTTAGTGGGGACACAACTTAGAAAGTATAGCAATGATAATATTACCTGTGGCTGGGCATGGTGGCTCACACTTGTAATCCTAGCACTCTGGGAGGCTGAGGCAGGTGCATTGCCTGAGCTCAGCAGTTCGAGACCAGCCTAAGCAAGAGCAAGACCTTGTCTTTACTAAAAAACTGGGTGTTGTGGCAGGCGCCTGTAGTCCCCACTACTTTGGAGGCTGAGGCAGGAGGATCTCTTGAGCCTAAGAGTTTGAGGTTGCTGCAAGCTATGATGCCATGGCACTCTACTCCCCAAAAGATAATATTACCCGTGTACCAGGGTTACATTACTCATACAAGTAAAGCACTTAGCTCAGTTCCTGTCACGTAGTAAGTGCTCATCAGACATTAGTCTAATGGAACTCATTGGAACTACTGTGGTTCTGACTGGCTCACTGCTGCTCTTCTTACCTCCTCTATTCCATTCTCCAAAAAAGAGCTGAAGTCCTATACCCCATTGTTTAAACCCTTCAGTGGTTTCCTATTTCTAGCAGTCAAGATCTTTGGGTCTCAAGTAACAAAAAACCCACCCCAGACTGGCTTAAGGAAATTGAGAAGTTAGTGGCTTAATGTACACAAAGTTCAGGGTTAGTCTGCTTTAGATGAAGCTGGATCCAGAGCTAAAATAATGTTATTACCAATACGGAGTTTTTACTCCTTGATCTCCCAGTTGGTTTCAGTGTCAAATTGGTTGTTCTCTGGTAGTTATAAGATGATTATAATAACTCTAGCCTAAATTTTGATGGTTCAATCCAGTATAAAAAGAGAGAGAGAGAGAATCCTTTTTGTGGGAACTTCTGCAAAAGTACTGAAACAGTGACTCAGCCAGCTTGGGTCATGTGTCCGGCTATTACCATCACAGTGACCAGGGGAAGGTGGGATGCATTGATTGGCTTAGTTAGGCATGAGTTAGACCTGAAGCCCCGTTGATAATCTCATGGCAAGAAAGTGAGTGTCATCTGGGTGACAAGTAAATAGTGTGCTTTGGGGGGAGAAAGACATTGAATGCACAGTGAGGCACATATTAGTTATCTACTAATATACTCTAGTACTTAAAATAACCTTCAAAAGTCCTTGCCATGGCCATAGCCTCTTAGGTCCTCTATGATACAGCCCCTGCCAACCTTGCTCACTGCATACTAGCCAGTCTTTTTTTAAATTTTTTTTTGAGATAGTCTTGCTCTGTCACCCCGGGTAGAGTGCAGTGGTGTCACCCATCATAGCTTGCTGCAACCTCAAACTCCTAGGCTCACATGATCCTCTGGCCTTGGCCTCCCAAGTAATGGGGACTACAGGCATGTCTCGTGATGCCTGCCTAATTTGTAGTAGAAACTGGATCTTGCTCTTGCTCAGGCTGGTCTCAAGCCCTGGAGCTCAAATAGTTCTCCCACCTTGGCCTCCCAGAGTGCTAAGATTACAGGTGTGAGCTACTACGCCTGACCCGGTCTTGCATTTAGTTTTTCAAAGCAAGCCACACTTTCTTTTTGCCTTTGTTTGTGCTCTTTTCTGTGCTGGAAATCCTTGTCCTGATTGCTTTTCTCCTAGCCTTTTCTTTTTTATCCCTTAGATCTCAACTTAAATGCCACGTCTTCTCAGAGGCCCGCCTGAACTATCCTGAATCTAAACTTAGGCCCCTTGTTATTCTTGCCTGGCAGAGTAGTTGCCATAATATTTAATTACACATTATGTTTGTCTTCACATGTTTGATGCCTATCTTCCCCACTGGGCTGTAAATCTTAGGAGGTCAAGCCCAGGCCTGTTTTTTTTTTTTTTTTCTTTTTGCCTCACATATCCAGCACATACTATGTGCTCAAAGAAAAAGAAAAAGAAAAGAAAAGAAAAGAAAAGAAAGAACGATTTTATGAAATGAATGTGGTTGAAGTGGAAAAGTTTATTCGTGTAAAATTATGGTTATTGTGTTAACGGAACTAGAACAGGGATCAGGGAACAAAATCTGGCTGGAAGTTTTGATAAACTTTGGCAGTGAAGTTTCAAAGTGTAAGTTTTGCTATTAGATTAAATGAATACATGCTTCAGCCATATTTTTATGGGCTTTTTGGTATTAATGATGCCCAAAGTGACCTTCCATTTGGAGTCTTGGGGCCAGTTCAGACTGTATATCTCCAAACAATAAAAACCTCACTGTGTTACTAGAGTATGATGATTAAACACAGATTTTTAATTAGCCTCATAGTCATCTTGTATCTAAGGAGGTCAGGGCAAGCATTTTATTTATTTACTTTTAATTTCACATTAATATGAGTGTACATGTGAATAAATTACATTGTTTTGGCATGTGTAAGGTAAAGTCCCAATTGTAGTTGTTTCCATTACCCAGGAAGTGTGCCATATACTCCTGCAATGTTCCCTTTGCTTTTTTTTTTTTTTTTGAGACAGAGTCTTGCTCTGTTGCCCAGGGTAGAGTGCCGTGTTAGCCTAGCTCATGATAACCTGAAACTCCCAGGCTCAAATGATCCTTCTGCCCCAGCCTCCCAAGTAGCTGGGACTACAGGTGCCCATCTCCACGCTTGGCTAGCTTTTCTATTTTTAGTAGAGACGGGGTGGGGGGCGTCTCACTCTGGCTCAGGATGGTCTTAAACTCCCGAGTTCAAGCAATCCATCTGCCTCAGCCTCTGAGAGTGCTAGGATTACAGGCTCCCAGAGTTCTAAATTATAGGCTGGGCAAGCATTTTAACCCTTGGTTATCCAAATACCTCTAAGGAATTCTCTCCTGCTGCTCACACTCTTCTGAATGTGTGTGGTTTGTCAAGGAACCTGTAGCTGGAAGCCATTGTCCAGGTCACTCTCTTCTCTCTAAAGCCACAATTTTCTCTTCTCACTAAAGCCATCTGTTCATCCTCTCAGTGCAGAGTGAAAAGGTCACCAAATTGGTATAATGGCAAAGGTGGCTGAATCTCCTTCCCCCTGCAGGAAGTGGGAGTGGACACTTGAAGATGTGCAGTGGGTGGGAAGTACCTCCCATAGAAGAGTTCACAAGTAAAAATTCTGGACAGTCATGGTCACCTTCAACATTCTTACGATGTTGGGTCTAGGTTTGGCTGCTGTCACAGACCCAGAATAGCAGTGGCTTAAATAACAAAGCAGCTTATTTCTCTCTTATAAAAACAGTTTAAGAGGGAGAGGCCCAGAGCTGATGAGGCCGTTCCGTGGTACTAGACAGACCCAGGCTCCTTCCATCCTGTGGCTCCCCTGAGATGATGCTCTCACCTGCATGATCCGAAATGATTCTCCAGCATTGCCACGTGTGCATCCTGTGGCAATCCTGTGGGAGGGGGGGGATGTGTGTGAGAAGAGGTGTACCATTCCCTTTCTTTTTAAATCTTTTTTTTTCTTGAGATATATAAAGTGTGCCATTTGGTGCTCTTTGGTATATTCAAAAGGTTGCACAATCATCATCACAATCTAACAGTAGAACATTTTCATCAACCTAAAAACAAACCCTGAACACATATCCACCGATTTCCCCTTCTTTTCACCCTTTGACAACCGCTAGTCTGCTTTCTGTCTCCATGGATTTGCCTGTCCTGGGCACTCATGTAAATGGAATCATGCAGTATGTGTCTAGTTTTGTCTGTCTCCTTCCTGGTAGTGTAATGTTTATAGGTTCATCCATGTTCTACATTTATCATTCCTTTCTATGGCTGAATAATATTCCATAATACAAATATGCCACATTTTGTTTATCTAGTCATCAGAGGTGGACCTTTGGGTCATTACCACTTTTTAGCTATTATGAATAATGCTGCTGTGACTTATTTGTTTATAAGTTTTCGTGTGAATGGATTTTGTAATTCTCTGGATATATACCTAAGACTGGAATTGCTGGGTCATTTGGTAACTATATTTTACTTGTTGAGGAATAGGCAGAGGTTTGTAACATGTGTGTACCAGGGACCCTTTGGTATCTATTTCTTATAATCATGTTTTTAAATTCATGTAGCATGCATAGTAGCCCACACCTGTAATCCTAGCACTCTGGGAGGCCAAGATGGGAGAATTGCTTGAGTTCAGGAGTTCAAGACCAGCCTGAGCAAGAGCAAGATCCCATCTCTACTAAAAATAGAAAATCTAGCCAGTCATGGTGGTAGGTACCTGTAGTTCCAGCTATTCGGGAGGCTGAGGCAAGAGAATTGCGTAAACCCAAGAGTATGAGGTTGCTGTGAGCTATGACACCATGACATTCTACCCAGGGCAAGACAGTGAGACTTTGTCTTAAAAAATAAATAAATTCATGAAGCATATAGGATTATGAACAAAAAAACACTTATACTGAAATATATGAAATATATTTCAAAATATGAAGATAAATTATAGTGTAATATGGCAAAATCTAAAGGTAAGTCTAACAACCACCCTAACTTCCAAGTAATAAAGGGCATAAATGCTATTTTAAATGTTTTTAAGTACTATAATATATTTCCTGTGGGTTCTATTGGTAACAAATTCTCAGGTATCGTGAAAACTACTATAGTTTGTGTATATTCATAATTGAAGACAATGCTAAATTTCAGTTAGAGATTAGTGAAAATAAAGAAGTAAGAGGTAATTCTACCCCTCCTTTTAAATTAATAGAGCTTCTAAATTGTATCATGCTTCAAAGTGTATGACCTAGAAGTTGCACAAACCTCTTCTTCACTGTCCTGTTGGTCTGAACTTAGTTGCATGGGCACACCTAGCTGCAAGGGAGGCTGGGAAACATGGTCTTCATTCAGTCACATGCCTGGTTGAAATATAGGGATTCAATTATTAAAGGAGAGGGGCAAATGGGCGATTGGGGAACAAGAAGTCAACTGTATTGTAGTACATTATACCCTGTGCTGCCAGTTTTTCCTCCAGGTTCAAAAAAGTTGTTCTTCTTTCTGATAAAGCATTTGCCAAAAGAGTTGATTTGCCTTTGGGGGGGTCACATTGGATAAAAAAAAAAAAGTGTCTTACAACATTAGAGTGCTACCCAGTATCACAAACTGCTCTTATCACGAGCATTGTGAGCCTGCCTGAGGGAATAGCATATGCTCACCTCCCATATCACATTCACACCAGAGCAAATGCTCATGGAGTGGAATGCTGGACATCTGTTCTTTTGAAATTATTTGTCCTTTAATGAAGGGCAGGGGGGTCATAGTTAAATTCATGTGAGGTTCATATGAAGGCCAAAGCCCAGTTATAGCACTAGAAATGGGGAAAGGGACAAGGGAGGGGTGGGGAGGGGGGAGGATTGGTGGAGGGAGGATGATTGGTGGGATCACACTTACAGTGCATCTTAGAAGGGCACAAGTGAAAATTACTAAATGTAGAATAGAAATGTCTTCATATAGTGATTAAAAGGCCATGGAGGCTATGTTAAATAGTTCAATGAAAATATTTCAGATTGTATATGAAGTCAGCACATTGTGCCCCATGATTGCACCAATG
>CAUYON010119048.1:0-20540 GCA_963573935.1 Arctocebus calabarensis
ACCATCTTTTTGTTTCCTGATCTTTTTTCTTATAATTATCCAATTTTTTCATTCCTCTAACATTCTGCTGCTTAAGAGTTTCTTCTGTTTCCCAAGTGTTATGAATGTGGGACCATCCTTTCCACTTAATTAGATACTGGGTCTCTCCAGGCTCCTTGTCTTTATCAAATCCTGCATTCGGGTCGCCATCTGCTTCCACTGCATAGATGGTTGTAGTAGCACCGGTAGCTGAGGACGGAACACAAGACCTTATGTAACTCTGCTGTAGGACTATTTTAAACCCAAATTTTAGGAATAGGAATACTAAAATACAGACTCTATTAAATAAGTAAACAAGTAATAAGTATCTGGGAAATAAGACAGCGACTTATAGGAATTTATATTTCACATAGATAAAAGAAACTCAGAATTTTAAAACAGAAGAATTATCTACCTCACTTAATCACTGTAGTATTAAAACTAGGGAAAAAAAACATCAAGGACAAAAGACAGAAATATACCTGAGATCGCACACTAATTTATAAAAACCTGTAACTAGAAGACTGATAACTGGAAATTTAAAATTACCTTGAAAAGCTACATGCCAAGATTACCTAAAAATAATTTACATATTTAAGATGAAAGGAAAAAAATTTCACAACTCAATTTGTGAAACTGAAAGTCCCTAAACAGCAGCTCCTATTTAGCAGCAGCAAACCCAGATATGTGAGTCAGATACCTAACACCCAACAGGACAGCGTCTCATGGGCATCTTCTCCAAAGAACTCACCCAACCGAGGCAAAGTGTATTATTATTTTTTTTTTTTCTGGTTTTGCAGTTCGGTAGGGGCCGGGTTTGAACCTGCCATCCTCAGTATATGGGGCTGACAGCCTACTCACACTGAGCCACAGGCGCTGCCCAAAGTATATTTTTCTAAGACGTAAAATAGAATTAAAATCGACCTTCTTACTTTTAAACTGGAAAATCTCCAAGAAACATTTTATTTACCCTTATAAATATAAATATGTATTATCTAAATAACCAAACAATGTGTTTTTAAAAAATACCTGCTCTTCTGCCGATCCTACAGTCCATAAACTTCTCTATGGTTTCAAACTCCTCCTCCTCCGGCTGAGGAACGTCCTCCCCGCAGACTTCCAGCAGGTCATCAGAGTCTGTCTTCAGCTCCTCGTCCTCCTTGTAGCTGACATTGACAGTTGCCTGGCGACGGGAACTCCTTTTATCATTATCATAATCCTCCTCCTCCTCATCATCCTCAGATGAATCGATCTGTCTCTTTTTTTGTCCAAGAACCTTCTTCCCATTTTTTGACTTAGATCTAGGAAGAACAGAGAGGAAAGCAAGTGTCTTCCAGAAATGTTAGCACAAAACAATGTTTGAGAAATTATATACAAGAATGCCCTCCATAATCAACGATTTCCACCATCACAGAGACCATACTATACTCACCTGTTCTGAGGTTTTCTGCTTTTGACTTTGTTTTTTGGCTCATAATCAGATTCCGTCTCATCACAACTGCTTTTATCTCGTTCTTCAGATTCTGAATCTGAACCAGACTGAGATGGAGATCCTGACCCAGACATCTGCCAATCTTCACTATAGATAAAAATTATAAAGTACTTCTAGTTATACTTACATAGCAAATTTTGTCCCTAATAAAATGCAAAGATCATCAAATCCGTATACTGTTGCTTTTATTCATGCTAAAAGTGTCTGTAGAGTAAGACATACACTAGAAAATATTCATAGATTTTTCTCATAACTCTGAAATTTGTTAATTTATTTATACCTTAGGGAACAGCAAATAAATGACATTTTATTCTCATTATGGATGAAAATATATTATGCTAAGTTAAAGAGTCACAGGGTTTAATTATACCTTTTCTTAAAAATATTAACTCTAATTCTCTCATTTTAATTTTACAGAGACTGATTTTTTTTAAAACATGTCTTTTAAAACTGATTTTTATAGCAGGCATGGTTGCTCATGCCTATAATCCTAGCATTCTGGGAAGCTGACACGTAGAATGCTTGAGTTCAGGAGTTCGAGACCAGCCCCGGCAAGAGGAAGGCCCCATCTATACCAAAAACAGAAAAACTAGCCTGGTGTTGTGGCAGGTGACTACAGCCCAGCCACTCAGAAGGCTGAGGCAAGAGAATCGTGTGAGCCCAGTAGTTTGAGGTTGGTGTAAGCTAGGATGCCATAGCACTCTACCTAGGTGACAGAGATTCTGCCTCAAAAAAAATAAAAATAAAAATAAATAAATAAATAAAAACTAAAACAAACAAAAAACCTCAAACTTACTGCTTTTAAAATAGTACATGTTCATTAAGAAAAGCTTAAAATACGGTATAGAAAAATGTATTAAAAACATGATACCGGCTCAGCACCTGTGGCTCAACGGGCTAAGGCACCAGCCACGTACACCTGAGCTGGCAGGTTCGAATCCAGCCCGGGCCCTACAAACAACAATGATGGCTGCAACCAAAATATGGCCGGGCATTGTGGTGGGCGCCTGTAGTCCCAACTACTTGGGAGGCGGAGGCAAGAGACTCACTTGAGCCCAGGAATTAGAGGTTGCTGTGAGCTGTGATGCCCCGGCACTCTATCCAGGGTGACAGCCTGAGGCTCTGTTTCAAAAAAAAAAAAAAAAAAAAACACGATACAATCTGATTCAGGGAGGATAAACTAGATGACTCCTCATATATCCATTTACAGGAGTACCAGAGAGCAAAAGACAGTCTAGAGCAGGGCTCACCATGTAACCCAGCACTCTGGGAGGCCAACCCTTAAGGTCAAGGTTTGAAACCAGCCTGGGCAAGTGCAAGGCACCCTTTCTACCAAAAGTAGAAAAAAATTAAGCCCAGTGTGGCGACAGGAACCTGTAGCTCCAGTTACTCAGGAGGCTGAGGCAGGAGTTTGAGGTGATGTACGAGAACACCACTGCACTCTAGCCTGGGCGACAGTGAGAAGGAAATGGGAATGGGGAGATGGAGAAGTGGTACGACAACGTCACATGGTCACAAAAAAATAAACATTAAGGATTATGTTTATTCTGTAAACAGAATAATGTCTGTAATCCCACAATTTGGGAGGCTAGGACAAGGGGATTGTTTGAGCCCTGGAGTTGAAGACCAGCCTAGGCAACATATCAAGACCTCATCTCTGCCAGGCACGGTGGCTCACACCTGGAATCCCACTACTTGGGAGGCGGAGGCAGATAGATTGCCTGAGCTCATAGGCTGGAGACCAGCCTGAGACAGAGCAAGACCCTGTCTCCCAAAATAGCCAGGTGTTGTGGCAGGTGCCTGTAGTCCCATTTACTTGGGAGACTGAGGCAAAAGAATCACTTGAGCCCAAGAGTTTGAAGTTGCTGTGACCTGTGATGCCACACACTCTTCTGAGGATAACAAACTGAGTATCTGTCTCAAAAAAAAAAAAAATTATCTCTACAGAAAATTTTAAAAACTGATCCAGGCATGGTGGCATGAACCTGCCCTCATTACTCAGAAGGAGGACCACTTAAGTCCAGGCGTGCAGAGCTATAATGAGCTATACTCATACCACTGTACTCTGGCCTGGGTGACACAAAGAGACAGAATGTCTCTTAAAAAAAGAAAAAAAAAATTAAAGATTTATTATGTTAATTTATAAAATGTCACAAACCAAGAATTTACAAGTCTACTTTCAACAGTTTTCATAAAGAAGAAATACAAAATCATTATAATTAGCCTGGAAAGAGTGTAGACAGTTAAACAAAATGACCTACTCTTTATGCTTTTTCCTCTTGACCTCACTTGATGTATCATCAGAATCTTCACTGCTAGAGGAATCCTGCAGAAAAGTCAGTATCATCCACTATCGATTAGAATTTAACCATAATATCAAACTTTTACTTGCTGTACAATTTAACATTTGCTTTGTAACAGTTCCTATAAAGCCTTTCATGCAGTTTTATTTATACCATTAACTAGCTTGAAGTAATTAATATTTTTATTGCAAGTTAAAATAGGTAGTCAAGGGCGGTGCCTGTAGCTCAGTGGGTGGGGCGCAAGCCACATACACCAAGGGTTTCAGCCCAGCCTGGGCCTCCCCAACAACAATGGCAACTACAACAACAACAACAACAACAACAACAACAACAACAACAAAACAGCTGGGCGTTGTGGTGGGCGCCTATTGTGGCAAAGACTTGGGAGGTTAAGGCAAGAGAATCACTTAAGCTCAAGAGTTTGAGGTTGCTGTGAGCTGCGATGCCATGGCACTCTACTAAGGGCATCGTAGTGAGATGGTCTCAAAAAAAAAAAAAAAACACCAAAACCAAACAAACAAACAAAAAAATATATATATATATACACACACATACACATACATATATAACATATAAAAAAATACATACATATATATATATATATATATATTTAAAATTACGGATATATTTTAATGGTATAATATTTGTCTATCCAGAAGAGACATGTATATATACACATGTCTGACACATTTCTCACTTAATTATTTCCTTGGATTTCACATTTAGTTTATTTACAGTTTTGCTGTGATGAACATATGCACATAAATTTCCCACTAATTACTTTGGATTAATCCCTAAAAGTAAAATTATTAGATAATTAATACATGTATTTAAAGTGCTTCTGATTTATTCTTTCAAAACTCTTGTTTTCATAAATGTCTTTGTGATTTCATAAACACCAGTTACATGCTCAGTCATCATATTTACTCTCAGGTAAAAACAGCACACTCTGAGGCTCACCTCTTCTGAGACACTGTTAGATGAGGCCTGTTGCTGCTGCTGCTGTTGCTGCTGCTGCTGCTTCTTGAGCATTGCAGATCTCTGAACGGCCAGAATACTCGGGCTAGACTTCCAGAACTGCAACAGAAACATGAACCAGTGAATGATAAAGAAGTAAAAAAGACTGGGGAAGAAGGTCAATTCATTGAAAAAAATTGTACTAACATTTCTGTGGCTCAAAATAATAAATTAAGACTGTTTTCCTACTCTTATGTAATATATTATTATGTAATTAAAATAAAAACTTAGCTTCAACTGTATATAAAAAAATGTATGATGTACTAAATTTCACAGCCCATATCCACTTCAGAATCCACTTAAGTCCAGGCGTGCAGAGCTATAATGAGCTATACTCATACCACTGTACTCTGGCCTGGGTGACACAAAGAGACAGACTGTCTCTTAAAAAAAGAAAAGTGCATTACTTTGGTGGTAAGTGCATTACTTTCAAAAACAAAGTGATGACCTGCCATACTGCTCATCAGCATTTTATTTTACTAGTGTTTGGTGAAAGGAAAAAGTCAGGATATAAGTTCACTATGTCACAGCACACTGTTTTAGTTCAGCTGACTTTTTAAACAGTAAGATTTTCTCCCTTAAAGAATCTGTGTTGATTTATATTCTGGTTCAAGCATCTAATGTCATCATGCACTGGTAACACTGTATACGATCATGAAATACATTTTGGTATATATTGTATAGCAGTAGCTTACTTCAAACAGAACTCTTACCCTAATCTACCAACTATACTTGAGGAACCTTGGAAGTAGAGGCCATGCTCTGTAAGGTTAGTAAGCAGATCTCCTGGAGACTTCCTGAAAGTCAACTTCTGCCTAAGGAACCAAAAAGGTTGTACTTGTGTGTGTATTTCATCACCCTTGCTGCTTTATAGTTACAGACTACATCTCTCTTCCAAGTCAATTTAATCTATATCAGATACACAGCAATACATTTGAGAATCACCTAAAGTACATTTTAATGTCTAAAAATGTTTTTTGTTTTTTCTACAAGCTAGATTAACAATGGTATAAACCAATCCTTTAAATTTTTCCAAGGTAATACAAAAACTCCAGCTTTCACTGGCTGCTTTATTACCTCAGCTCCATCAACTTTCGGCGGTTTTGCTTGCACTTTGTTTTCTCGGGAAGTGTCTGACTCAGACTCCGACTGACTGCCCGATTCAGACCCAGAGTCAGAATCACTGCTACCTGACCGGCTACTGCTCCCATCACTACTGCTTCCAGAACTCGAACCAGAGCCAGAGCCTGAAGCCGACCCCGAATCATCATCCGACTGGCTAAAATGTGAAAATAAATTTCAAACAAAAATCCATTACAAATTTAATCTTTTATAAAAGTCATCAGAAAGCCCCAAATCATCAGATTTTTTATTTCATATTTCAACTCTCTGTGCCCAAATAGAAGTAAATTAACTTAGTTAATCCATAGTAATAAGACATATTTGATGGATTTAATATAGTTCTAGCTAAAATAGAAGCACTAAAATTAACAAGCAAATTCTATCAAGTATAGGATATTAGGCTAGAAATGTGGGAAGAAGAGAAGTTTAAGCCACGGTACTTACCTTTAAAGGGCTAAATATTTAGCTCTAGTAATTATAAAGTGAGAATTGTGTAGAGATTAAATGAGTTAAAAATTCTTAGTGTAAGAGGTAGAAAACATTTTCATAGTTTCTGCTTGTCCTCAGGAGAAATCAACAAAGCAAATAGATAACCTGCAGAATGGGAGAAGATATTTGCCTGCTATACATCCAATAAAGAACTGATAACCAGAATCTACAAAGAACTGAAGCAAATCAAGAAGAAAAAAATCAAACAATTCCATTAAAAGTTGGGAAAGTGACATGAATAAACCTTTCTAACAAGACTAATGGCCAACAACACATGAAAGAATGCTCAACACCCTCTAATCCACAGGGAAATGCAAATCAAACCGCCTTTGAGATATCACCTAACCCCAGTGAGAAAGGCTTCATCATAAAGTCCAAAAACAACAAATGTTGGGATGGAACACGATGTTGGTGGGACTGCAAGCTACTCCAACCTCTATGGAAAATAGTAGGGAGAACTTAAAGTACACCTACCATTTGAGCCTGAAAATCTCTTAACTAGGTCTTTATGCAAAGAAAAAAAAAAAGGGCTTGGCGCCTGTAGCTCAGTAACTTGGGGTGCCGGCCACATACACTGGAGCTGGTGGGTGCGAATCTGGCCGGAGCCTGCTATAACAATAATCGCAGCTGCAATAAAAAAATGGCCAGGCATTGTGGTGGGTGCCTGTAGTACCAGCAGCTTGGGAGGCTGAGGCAAGAGAATTGCTTGAGACCAGGAGTTTGAGGTTACTGTGAGCTGTGACAACACAGCACTCTATCAAGGGCATAAGACTCTGTCTCAAAAATAAAACAAAATAAAAATAAAAAGGACAATTAATGACACAGTGGGGCATGGGGAAAGGGGAGAGCAGACAGAGAAGGAGGAAGGGGATGAGGGAAAGGAAAGAAAAAAAAAGAAAAGAATGACTAATTCTCACATAAATTGGATTTAATTTTTTAACCAAGTACATTATTTAATTCAACTTATTAATATGTTGTTTAGGCTATTGCACTCTCATTTATAAGGAATAAATGTTTGTAATTTCCCTTTATAATAATATATTTTTTTTGGGCGGCACCTGTGGCTCAGTGGGTAGGGTGTCAGCCCAATATACTGAGGGTAGCAGGTTCAAACCCAGCCCTGGCCAAACTGCAACAAAAAAAAATAGCCAGAGGGTGGCACCTGTGGCTCAGTGAGTAGGGCACCAGCCCCATATAAAAAAAAATAGCCGGGCGTTGTTGTCGGCGCTTCTGTAGTCCCAGCTACCCTGGAGGCTGAGGCAAGAGAATCACCTAAGCCCAGGAGTTGGAGGTTGCTGTGAGCTGTGATGCCACAGCACTCTACCAAGGGTGATAAAGTGAGACTCTGTCTCTAAAAATAAAAATATATTTTTTCCAAATTTTTTTTTTTTTAAGAGATAGGGTCTCACTTTGTCACCCTCGGTAGAGTGCCATGGCGTCACACAGCTCACAGAACCCTCCAACTCCTGGGCTTAGGTGATTCTCTTACCTCAGCCTTCCTAGTAGCTGGGACTACAGGCACCCGCTACAATGCCCAGCTACTTTTTGTTGCAGTTTGGCCGGGGCCACGCTTGAACCTGCCATCCTCAGTATATGGGGCTGGTGCCCTACCCTACTTTTTCCAATTTTAATATCAGGTGTATCCAGATAAAGTAGAATGATTTTGAAGTATTTCTTCTTTTTCTATTGTCTATAAGATTTGGCATTATCTGTTTTTTGAAATTGTCTTTTATTTTCATTTATAAATATTAGTTGTCTATTTTTTGAGACTTTGGGGAAAAAATAAGAAGTTAACTGATGATTCCATACTGAACCTAAGAGTCAAAGCATTCTATGTTAGACAGACTCTAATCTGACAATGTGAATGCTACTTTTTTTTGCATTGTTATCATTATTGCTCAATATTTCATTGCAGCAATCATCTGACTTCTTTTCTGAATGTATTTATCTTCATTCAGTCTTTACGAGGTTTTTGTTTCTAGTTTTTATCTTAAACAATGCCATTGCTATTAAATTTTAAGCCTTTTTAATTTTGTGAAGGCAAAAAGTAGAGACCAAATAAACACATGTACATGTATAGTGAAAATTAAAAATAAAAACAAAAACAAAGGAAAGGAAAAAAATACCTTTTTTTTTTTTTTTTTTTTTTTTGCCAGTTATACTCTGTTGCCCCTGAGTACAGTGTCCTGGTCTCATCATAGCTCACAATAACCTCAAACTTTTTTTTTTTTTTTTTTTTTTTTTGAGACAGAGCCTCAAGCTATCACCCTGGATAGAGTGCAGTGGCATCACAGCTCACAGCAACCTCCAAATCCTGGGCTCAAGCGAGTCTCCTGCCTCTGCCTCCCAAGTAGCTAGGACTACAGGTGCCCACCACAATGCCCGGCTATTTTTGTTTGGGTTGCCACCGTCATTGTTGGTTGGTGGGCCCAGGCTGGATTCGAACCCGCCAGCTCAGGTTTACATGGCTGGCGCCTTAGCCCACTGAGCCACAGGCGCCGAGCCAATAACCTCAAACTCTTAGGCTCTAATGATCCTCCTGCCTCTGCCTCCCTAGTAGCTGGGACTGCAGGTGCCTGACACCCAGCTAGTTTTCTATTTTTAGTAGAGATAGGGTCTCACTGTTGTTCAGGCTGGTCTCCTGAGCTCAAGAGATCCACCACCTCAGTCTCCCAGAGTGCTGGGATTACAGGTCTGAACCACCATGCCTGGCCAAGACATTTCATAATAAAGACACATGCTCCAATGTTTATGGCAGCACAACTCACAATCACAAGGACACAGAAACAACCCAAGTGCCCATCAATATATGAAAACATTAATAAACACACATATATAACACACACCACATATATATAAATGTATACACCACGGAATACTACTCAGCCATAAAAAAGATGGTGACCAAGTATCTTTGGTTAACAACCAGGATGAAAATGGAGACCATTCTCCTAAGTGAAATTATTATGAGAATGGAAAAACAAATACCACATGTACTCACTCAATACTAAATTAGAACTAGATGATCAGTATCTTTTGTGCCCCTATGGAAGCAAAACTCAATGAAATTCAAGTAGGGAGAAAGGAAAGAAAAAGATGGGTAAATTCCCATTACCTAGTAGGTACACGGCCCATTCTGAGGGAATGGCACACCATTGACTTCTGACTTAAAATATACAAACTACATAACCAAAACGCATGTTCCGCCCATAATATTCTAAAAATAAATATATATATGTATATATATGTAAATTTACTTTTAAAGTCAAGTAAAAGGCTCAGCACCTGTAGCTCAGTGGTTAGGGTGCTGGCCACATAAGCCAGGGCTGGCAGGCTCGAATCCAGCCCAGGACTGCTAAACAACGACAAATACAATAACAACAACAGCAACAAAAAACAGCCAGGCATTGTAGCTAGTGCCTATAGTCCCAGCCACTCGGGAGACTGAGGCCCGAGAATTGCTTAAGCCCAAGAGTATGAAGTTACTGTGAGCTGTGATGCCACAGTGCTCTACAGAGGATAAAATAATGAGACTCTGTCTCAAAAAAATAAAGTAATACCGTTTCCAGAATAAAATCATTTAAATACTTATTGTTCTACGGTAAGAAATCTGGAAAAAAAAAAAAATCTGAAATAGCAGCAAATTCTCATATTTCCTAATACCTATTACATTTACATGTGAAATCAACTAACAGTTCATTGAGAAACTATCTTTTTTTCCATTTTTAAATCACAGCCTAAGATAGCCTAGAAATGGTCTGGACTAAACAATTGATTTTGCAAATTATTATCCCCCCCAAATCACTTGTTTACATGGTATTTACTGTTGAATTCTTGAAAACTAGAGCATTAGATTTCCGGTTCCCATAGTAGAGTCAGCTTTTGATGTGACTCCATCCAGCATTACAAGAAGGCACAGGTAGCACAGCTGGTACGTGAAGAGGAAAGCACAGCGTCCAGTCCTCTCTGCGATTTTCAAAAGTGCCACCAGATGGAGATATTACTCTAAGAAAACAGACTGAAAACTTAAAAATAACTCTTGTTATTCCCAGACCAAGAACTTAACATACTTTCTACATGGAAACAGAGAAATAAAAGTTTACAAAGACTTTTGATTCTGTAAGTTAGGTACATAAATGCTTAAAAGTATGAACAAAAGCTGGGTACAATGGCTGACGCCTATAGTCCTCCCACTGTGAGAGGCCAAGACAGGAGGGCAGACTGAGGTCAGGAGTTCAAGATAAGCCTGAGCAAGAGCAAAAACCTATCTCTACAAAACTTAGAAATAATACCCAGGTGTGGTGGCATGCACCTGTAGTCCCAGCTACTAGAGAGGCTGAAGTGGGAAGATCACCTGATCCCAGGAGTTTGAGGTTGCTATGAGCTATGATGATGCCACTGTACTCTATCCAGGGCTACAGAGCAAGACTCTGTTTCCAAAATAATACTAATAATAAAGTATAAACCAGCATACCCATGTTTTGAAAATCTAATGGAATACGGATGGGACTAGAGAACTTTATGTGAAATGAAACAGGACAAGCACAGAAAGACAAATCTCTACGTGCTCCCACTTTCGTAGGAGGTAAACATTAAAAACTGATCTCATGGCTCAGCACCAGTGGCTCAAGCGGCTAAGGCAACAGCCACATACACTTGGGCTGGTGGGCTCAAATCCAGCCCAGGCCAGCCCAACAATGACTGCTGCAACCGAGAAATAGCCGGGCATTGTAGCGGGCCCCTGTGGTCCCAGCTACTTGGGAGACTTGCTTGAGCCCAGGAATTGGAGATTGCTGGGAGCTGTGATGCCACGGAACTCTACCCAGGGCAACAGCTTGAGGCTCTGTCTCAAAAAAATAAATAAATAAATAAAAACTGATCTCATGGAGGCTACGAAGGTTACTGGAGAGGCTGGGGGAGACAAAGTGAGGACAGTTAATGGATACAAACACATATCTAGAAGGATATACAGAACAGTCGTCTTCAATAGCACAATGAAGTGACTGCATTCAATAAGCTACAGCCATAGTCCCTAACATTTTTTGGCACCAGGGACCAGTTTCATGGAAGACAATTTTTCCACAGACACGGGGTGAAAAGATAGGGGGAACTGATGATTTCAGGATGACTCAAGAGCATTACATTTATTTCACAGTTTATTCTTATCACTACACTGTAATGTGCAGTAAAATAATATACCTCTCCATAATGCAGGATCAGTGAGAGCTCTTAGCTGGCTTTGCTGCAACTAGACAGTCCCAGGCTAACACCAGCACCTCAACACCACCTGGCATCACATATGGAGTGCCTCACCTAGACACCCCCACTCTGCATGGTGCTGCAGAGCTCACACTCCTGGAAGAATCTAAGTGCTGCTGGTCTAGCAGGCGGCAGGGCTCAGGTGGAGATGGGCAGAAGGTGCATGCTCCCACCTCCCACAGTGCAGTCCAGTTCCCAGCAGCCTGAAGCCTGGCCCAGGGGGTGAAGCCAGCAGAACTAGGGTGTGCTATAAAATAAAAGAATGGAACTGTCATCTTCCTAATACAAAGAAGGCTGAATATCTGAGGTGATACAACAATTACCCCAATTTCTTTAATTCACAGTGTATGCCTATATCAAAGCATAACATGTGCCCTATGCAGATATAGAACTATTATGTACCTGTAATGATTTAAAATAAAATTACAAAGTCAAACCAAAAAACTCTACTTAAATGTTTTCTTCAAAGTGTCGCACTATGAAGGTCATGTTTGCCACAATTTCTACCCTCTTATCACACGTTCTGAGGTCGGAAGACAGCACAGTACATTTTATTATTTTTTTAAAGCCACAGTATACTTGCATCCCATGAAAGAAATTTTAGTAAGGATTATAAAGGAAGATATTTTTCCTGACATATGATTTTATTTTATTTTTTTCCTTTAACACACTAGGGCAAAAGAAATCTTTCATTTTTTCGAGACACAGTCTCACTGTGTCGCCCTAGATAAAATGCCATGACGTCACAGCTCAGAGCAACCTCCAACTCTTGGGGTTAGGGGATTCTCCTGCCTCAGCCTCCCAAGTAGCTGGGACTACAGGCGCCCACCACAATGCCCTGTTTTTTTTGTTTTTTTTTTTTTTTTGAGACAGAGCCTCAAGCTGTCACCTTGGTTAGAGTGCTATGGCATCACAGCTCACAGCAACCTCCAACTCCTGGGCTCAAGCGAGGAGTCTCTTGCCTCTGCAGGTGACGGCCACAACGCCCGGCCATTTTTTGGTTGCAGCTGTCATTGTTGTTTGGTGGGCCTGGGCTGGATTCGAACCCACCGGCTCAGGTGTATGTGGCTGGTGCCTTAGCCCGCTGAGCCACAGGTGCTAAGCCCGTCCTGTCTGTTTTTTTGTTGTTGCAGTTGATTAGCTGGCCCAGGCCGGGTTCAAACCCACCACCTTCAGTTTATGAAGCTGGCTCCATAACCACTGTGCTACGGGGACAGAGCCAAGAAATCTTTCATTTTAATAAACTTTACTGAGAACTATCATGTGGTAGGCTCTGGGAAGACTGAGATAAAGTAAAGTCCTCACCATAAAATAATTTTTAATCCTGAGACAGTCATGTAAACGGATTAAATACCATGCTGTGTTATGTTTAAGACAACTGATCCAGGTTTGTGAGAAGCACTAAAGATACAGTTAAGTCTGGTCTCGCAGTCAGCATCAGAGAACATTTAGAACAAAGCTCTGTTACTCGTGACCTAAATAGGCCTGATCCCAGAAGCTAAGCAAGGTCAGACCTGGTCTGCACTTGGGTGGGAGAAGAAAATGCTGTTCTTGTAGAAACTAATTCTGGGATGAGTCTTCAGTCTGAAATTAACAAAAATGCTTTGCATAACTCTCATAAAAAGAAAATTCAAAAAATTAAAAGAGGCTCGGCGCCTGTGGCTCAACAGGCTAAGGCGCCAGCCACGTACACCTGAGCTGGCGGGTTCGAATCCAGCCCAGGCCTGCCAAACAACAATGACGGCTGCAACCAAAAAATGGCTGGGCGTTGTGGCGGGTGCCTGTAGTCCCAGCTACTTGAGAGGAGGAGGCAGGAGACTCGCTTGAGCCCATGAATTGGAAGTTGCTGTGAGCTGTGATGCCACAGCACTCTCTCCAGGGTGACAGCTTGAGGCTCTGTCTCAAAAAAAAAAAATTAAAAAGAAAACTACAGAGAGAGATTAAAAAAAAATCCTTATTTACACATAAAATTCTGAGCTGAAGCAGGTAAAAAGCTTCTCCCTAACTGCTACAAATGCTCTAAAATAAAAAGCTGAGCATGGCCTAAGTTTCTTTTGTAAGTCTTCAGTTTCTCTGAAACAAAGTTCAAGCACCTATGAGGCTTTCAGAAATTTGTCTCTGCCTAACCTCTCCAACCTGCTGCCGCCAGCCAGTCCCCCCACACAGACACCGAGCTGGAGCTGTACAGCTACACATCACTCTGAAAGCCAGTTTCTTGGCTCCCTTCCTGCTTTTTCACCATTCCTTCTCTTTGCATCGTTAATTCTTGAGTTCCACTTCACGATCAGCCCTCCAACAAATCACTTCCAGCTCTATCTCAACCCAACATTAAATCAGAACGCCCAGACTTCCTGTACTGAGCACCTATCCTCCCCATGGCTGTGAGCTCAGGCAGCGTGCTCACAGGAGTGCTCTGCTGTGGTTGTAGTGTCCTGAGTGCTGGGATTGCCACCTACTGTTCTCTGCATGGTGAGCACTCAAAGTATGTTTCATGGGTAGAAAGAGACTGAATAAATCAAAGAGACAGATAGACTTATACACTAATATAAAACTCACAATTTACCATTTGGTTATAAAAAAAATTGCTGAGCTTAGGTGGTGCCTGTGGCTCAACGGAGTAGTGCGCCAGCCCCATATGCCAAAGGTGGTGGGTTCAAACCCAGCCCCAGCCAAAAACTGCAAAAAAAAAAAAAAAAAATTGCTGAGCTCCATCTAACATTTTAGTTAATAACGAATACTAAACTTTTATACAACTTACTGTCTGTACAACACTTAAAAGTTATTCTTATTAAGTATATTAACTCTCACTGGCATAAAAGTAATAGAGTGATAGGTAAATTATTAAAAACACTGAGTTCTGGGCGCCATCCCCATATACTGAGGGTGGTGAATTGAAACTCAGCCCCAGGCAAACTGCAACAAAAAATAGCTGGGTGTTGTGTGGCAGGCGCCTGTGGTCTCAGCTACTCCGAAGGCTGAGGCAAAAGAATTGCCTAAGCCTAGGAGTTGGAGGTTGCTGTGAGCTATGATGCCACAGCACTCTACCGAGGGCAATAAAGTGAGACTCTGTCTCCAAAACAAAACAAAACAAACAAAAAACCACAGTTCTTTCCCTCACTTTCCTTAGTTTACAAAAGAAAAACCACCATTATGTTTATTGGTGCTGTGATAAAATTATATTGTTTTCTTGGCTCAGTGGTCGTAGCACTGTGGTTACAGCACCAGCCACATACACCGAGGCTGGTGGGTTCAAAACCAGCCTGGGCCAGCTAAACAACGACGACTGCCAACAAAAAATAGCCAGGCATTGTGGCAGGCGCCTGTAGTCCCAGCTATTTGGGAAGCTGAGATAAGAGAATTACTTAAGCCCAAGAGTTGAAGGTTGCTGTGAGCTGTGATGCAACCGCACTCTATTGAGGGCAACACAGTGAGACTGTCAAAAAAAAAAAAAAAATTATATTGTTTTCTTAGCATAAATTAAGTAGAAATACTACACTTATGTGGAAAGAAGGGAACACTTCTACCTTGCTGGTGGGACTGCAAACTAATACAGCAATTTTTGGAGAGAAATATGGAGAATCCTCAAAGTTCTAAAGGTAGACCTTCCATTTGCTCCTGCAATCCCATTACTAGGTATCTACCCAGAAGAACATAAATTATTTTATCACAAAGACATTTGCACTAGAATGTTTGTTGCAGCTCAATTCGTAATTGCCAAGTCATGGAAGCAACCTAAGTGCCCATCAACCTATGAATGGACCCACAAACTGTGGTACATATATATCTCATGGAATATTATTCAGCCATTAAAAACAGATGGAGACTCTGCATCTTTTACATTTGCCTAGATGGAACTGAAATACATTCTTAGTAAACTATCGCAAGAATGGAAAAATAAACATCCAATGTATTCCATATTAATATGAAACCAATATATAAACAATTACATGTTCCTAAGAACAATAAAACACTATTATAGTCCAGTTCAGGGGTAGAGGGAAGAGAGAGGGTAACATGCACGTTGTGAGGGTCTATAACATGCCCCCTAGGTGAGCGGCTCATCTACAAATAGAACTTGACCCTGGGAGTGAGAACAATGTAACCTATTCCTGTATCAATTTGAAAAAATAAAAAAATACACACACACACACACACACACACAGACCCCAAAACCCCACACTTAAAACAAGTGTAAGTTTCTTTGCAAGCTTCTATTTATAATTTCAAATACCATCTACAGGGTAATATAATGAATTGCTATGTACCATATCTATCATCTACTTCCCCAACTATGAACTCATACTGATCCTATTTCAAATGCAAACCAGCACTATTTGTAAAAATCTCCAATACAAGCTTCATACCTTGAAAGATCACTTATTTATTATATTGACATGTAATATTAAGCATTAAGTTACCTATATTACATATTAAATATTCACTCCAGGATACTCCTTCGGTCTCACGATTTTGTTTTTTCCAATACTGAATCAGATCTCATCCAAACAAGATTCCCACATTCTGTTTGATTTCATATATTTCTTACATCTATTTTAATAATCTGAAAGTTTCCTCTTCCTTTTTTCCTTGCAACCTATGTGGTGGAAGAAATCAGGTAACTTTTCCTGCAGACATCCTCCTTGCCTTTTGGATTGTGCTAACTGCACCGGTGCTGTCCTTTAACACACTTTTCTGTCCTTTGTATTTCCTACAAACTGGTTGTTATATAGAGAAGCTTCATCAGATTCAAGGTCAATTATTCCTGGTAATTCCTGGTAATAAAATATGTGGTGTTGTGACTTCCACGAGAAGGCACCTGATGTTTGCTTGTCTCTTTTTGTGTGAGGTTAAGTATTGTTGTTATCCATCTATTATAAAATCTCCTGTCAGATCATACTTAATATTTTTAGCAGTGACTGAGGACCATATGGCTTTATCCATTATCTGATTACAAGCAATAGAGTGGGAATATTTTATCATTCTTCATTTACTCAATACATTATTTCATTAGGTGTTAAGATGGAATACTTTCCATAAACTTTCCCTAGCTTTTGCTAACTTTGAGGCACAGTTCACAAAAATGCATTTGCATTGCTTTGTCTCATTTACCAGTTTTCAAAATCACTTAAGCCCACTGAGTTAGAGGTTGCTGTGAGTTGTAAGGCCACAGCACTCTACTGAGGGCAACACAGTGAGACTCTAGACACCCGTCAAAGCAGACCAGTAATTCTTTAAGTCTCATTATGAAGCCATGGATTTGAATTTCTTTGATGAATTTTTAACATATTGTGAACTTCTTTGTCAATTTCCAAACTGTCTTATCTTTAGCCAACAGGACACCTTTAATTAATTCCTAAGTACATCTGACAAGACTTCCGGTAGTCTTTAACAACCCACTTGTCTCTCTGGTGTGACCAGACCAACTGGGCTCACCTTGTCTATTTCTTGATCTAACTGAGCCATTTCACCAAAATTCCTACTTCTATTTATACTGCAATCTACATATATGGTAAGACTATTTCTAGTGGACTGGTCACTGTTTTTATGAGTTTTTAATGGAATTTGCCAAGATATATGTATTTTTAGAGAAAAAACACTAATGTTGATATTTACACTTCAAATTCAAAATTGCTATTTTTTCACTTCTTTGATTTTATTTTCATACTATCACCTGGGTTGAGTTTCCTGGTTCAAAATGACACTAATAAAATTACTTGCTTGATCTTAGAATATATACTAGTTCTCAAAATAATATCATTATTAATAACAAGGTAGTTACTAAAAGCTAAGATTTCTTGGCTTTTTTTTTTTCAACTGTTACTCAGGCTAGAGCGTAGGGCTCATCATAGCCCACAGCAACCTCAAACTCAGTGTGCATCACCCTGCCTGGCTAATCTCTGTATTTTCTGCAGAGAAAGGTCTTGCTATATTGCTCAGGCTGGTGGCAAACTCCTGGGCTCAAAGCATCCTCCTACCTAGGCCTTCCAAAGTGCTAGGATTTCAGAGCCTGGCCTGTTTGCAATCCTTTTGTCCTCAGAAACAGTCAAACAGTCAACTTACTGCTTTAACATCAGCTGAAGTCATTTATTTCTGTGTGACTAAAAATTTGGATCCCTTGCTTTTTATTTCTTTTTTTTAGGGACTGCTTTTTTACTGATTTTAATGTTGCTTTATTCACTCAGATTCAATTTCAGAACTACCAAACAAATTACAGGCAGAAATTCAGCATCCATCCCTATCTCTTCTACACTGTCCTGTTTTCCCAAATAGTCATCATTTTTAAAGTTTTTATTTCCTCCTTTCAAATATAAGCAAATTATGAAACAGAATGCTTAAATTTCCCTTTCGTAAACAATCGTTAACGTATTTTATACTTGTAAATAAGTGGCACGTTACACAGCACTCTGTAGGAGCCCATCGTCACACAGCAGAAGCACCACCCACCCTCTGTGCAGCGGCACACACTGCCCTGTCCACATGCTACAGCTTCAGGGTACTCAAGGATCGACATTTTGCTTCCAACAACAATACCACTAATAGTCATGTTTAAAAATGACCTTTTGCATATATCTTTTTGTATTTAATGATAGTATGTCTTCTGATTTGCTATTCATCAACCAATGTACACACATTTTTGAAGATTTATAAATTTACAATCACTTAGCACCCAGACCTTGATTTCTAAATACTATCCCACCCTTGAACTATATGGAGAAGTAGTAAGATTCTAGAACTGAGACAGAAAAGGTACACTATAAACCTAAACTATCTATCTGTGCTAAAAGGAAAATACTCTGAAATATAAAAGATAAGGGCATATCACAGAGTACATGGAAAGACAAAAGGACATGAAACCCAACCTGCAGGGGCTTCCACTAGCCATGTGGGACTCACACATAAAATAAATAAAATAAAACAGGGACTCCTGAGTCCATCCTGATGAGAAAAACTAACAGAAGGCTCTGAGAAAGCTCTAAATGTCAATTGATTAAAGTGGACAGGGTGGTAGTGTTAGAAAAATATCATTTTGCAATCATCATAGGAAATGTTGATTTGGGCAAGAATCATCAATGAATGTTAAAGTCAAATGTCTGTTGAATTTACACAGCCTTCCCTTAAGTTGCTTATTAAACATAATGGATAAATTAGAAAATACAACAGGCAAACCACTCTGCACATCACCATCTAAGGGCTGGGCAGGTGGTAGAACTCCAGGCATCATGCACTCAGAGGGCACAGGGCACCCGGATGCAACATTCCAGCCACATATGTACAGTATGAGAAGTATGCGTTCTGCAACCTACTCTCAAATGACTAAGAAAAAATACATGTTGCACATATGATTAAACTCAAGACTTAAAAAAATTAATGAACAAAAATGTTTTTTCAATATCGTAAGTTTTCTTCATTGTTATCCCAAATTGTGAAATTTCACTTGCAGTAAGTAAACTGTACAAAGATGAGGAAATTTAAAAGTCAAAGTAGGGCGGTGCCTGTGGCTCAAGGAATAGGGAGCTGGCCCCATATACCGGGGATAGTGGGTTCAAGCCCAGCCCTCGGCCAAAAAAAACTGCAAAAAATAAAAAATAAATAAAATAAATAAAGGCAAAGAAGTCAAATGAATATAAGTAAACACTCAATGGCATGAAAAATAAAAATAAAATTATCTAATATTTAATCAGTCAATAAATTTGGCCATTTATACTAGAAAGGTAGAAATGTAGGAACTGCATAAAACTTTTAAGAAATCTGAAAAGCCAATGTGTAAATGATAGATGAAGGGAAAAAAAAACGAATGTTGAAGAAATTACATGCTAATTATGAATAACAGCTGCCTAAGAAACTGCTATGTGACTAATTCCCCATGTTGTCACTTTTTCCTCAGTAACAGAAGCCCCGGTGTCGTGGCCTCCACGCAGGCAGAGTGCTCAGCACAAGCTCCTGCAGTGGGTGGGCTGTGGGCTGACGCTCCACCGTGGAGACACGAGGGTGCCGCTCTGTGCTTCCCACAAGCGTATGCACAGGCAGCTGTCTCAGGTAGGAGGTGCTCACTTTTTTGGCCCTTCTTAGTATTCCTTCAAAGTTAGTAGCTCACAATGGGAAAAGAAGGACAAAATACTCTAAGCTCATATCCTTACAGGTCCTTCCGGTACAGAGGCCAATATCCTCCCCATATTCCCAAGTTATTCTAAGTCAGCATTCTTAATAACTTGAATGACCAGAAAAAAAGTATTCTGTTCCCACCATGGAATATTATGCAGCCTTAAAGAAAGATGGAGACTTTACCTCTTTCGTGCTTACATGGATGGAGCTGGAACATGCTCTTCTTAGCAAAGTATCTCAAGAATGGAAGAAAAAATATCCTATGTACTCAGCCCTACTATGAAGCTAATTTAAAGGTTCCATATTAAGACTATAACCCAACTGTAGCACAAGAATACGGGAAGGAGGGAAGGGGGAAGGTTGGGATTGAGGGAGGGTAATTCATTGGGCCACACCTGCAGTGCATCTTAGAAGGGTACAGGCGGAACTTAGTAAATGCAGTATACAAATGTCTTCATACAATAACTAAGAAAATGCCATGAAGGCTATGTTAAACAGTCTGATGAAAACATTTCAAATCATATATGAAACCTGCACATTGTACCCCTTGATTGCACTAATGTACGCAGCTGCAATTTAATAATAACAAAAAAGAGAGAGAGAGAGAGAGGCTTAGGGAGGCAATGAGAAAACACACCCAATTGACACCTGACTCCATAGAGGGTCAGATTATTGTAAAAGACAAATTTATCCCTCAAAGGGCCCCAGACATTCAAAGAAAACTCCAGAAATTGGCT